>JAZGTI010001778.1:0-41143 GCA_036877585.1 Botia kubotai | reverse complement strand
CAGTAGGCAACAACTGCCCCAAAAGTGGACTTCCTTAATCATAAACAATATCAGATCACTGTGACACCAGCAACGAGTGTTGATTAGAAACACGCAATATTATTATACTACATATGCAATACATTCTAATATTAAATGATTATACCATCAATCTTGTTGGAGCTGTAAACGACAGTGTTGGCGGCATGAGTGTATCGGATGAGATCCACGCCATACTTCTTACTGTACAGGGTCCGTTTTGGTCTGATAAATGGCACAGAAGAGGAAAAAAATAATCACGTTACTTATTGACCACTGAGTTTAAGCTGCAATACTAATTACCGTAAAGCAATCAACAAATACATTTGTATGATACAAACATATAGGGACCATTTCACGAGCGGAACTCGTGTAAGCTAATATCTTGAAGGGAGGCGTGAGTGCTAGCGGTTAGCGCACGTTCTCGCATGCAGTCTATACTAAAGCATTCAAACACAAAACAATAACTCTCTGTGTAAACATTCACAAGTTTCTCTTAATACTGCAGTCGGACTAGTCAGTCAAGAGCTTCAACATCTCACACAATAACGCTGCTGTAACCAAGATAAGGCTCAATATTTACGATTATGTCAGACCATCGCGGAACACAACTAGCTATGCGGATGACATGCAAAGTCATTGAAATGTAACTTACTTTCCTTCCTGGCAGTCGTACAAGACAATTGAGTCGTCATCGCTACTCGAAATCACTGTTTCGCCGTTTGAACTAAAGTCAAAGCAGTTTATTTTGTCTGAATTCTCGCGGAAAACCTTCGCAACCCTAAAACTCCGTAACACATTGTCTGTGAGTTTCATTGTGGCCTTTCCGCCTGGCCAGGCGCGGACAATCGCCTGTTAAAATCACCGAATAGATGGTCTTCTGATTGATCGCTGATGAAGGTTGCACCTGAGCGTCTGAGTGCTTTATAAATTAAAAGAATTTTTTAGATGTGCATTTTTGTGATATTAAAAAAACCCACCGACAAAATTCCTCAATTAACTGGGTTAGGAAGACGAGGTGCAACCAGAGTAAGGGGGATGGTTTGGAAAATGGCGACGATACCTGCGTAGGCTTTTAGAATAAAAGTCCCATGTCGCGTTCAGCTGAACGTTGGAGGGTATGGCAGGAACAGAGAGTAACAGCAAGCTTGGTTTGAAAGCAAAACATCCCGCCTTCCTTTCTGAGCGCTCTCCACGGCCACGCCTTCTCCACATAAGTTTAATGTCATTTTAAAATACGCGCATGCATCCAGACCGAATGCAATGATTGGAAGAACATTTTATGGTCCTGCGCCTTCCACAGAAGATATTTATTTAAATTTATTTACATCGTTTTATTTAGTGTGTTGTGTTACTTTGTGTTGCTGCTTCTAAAGAACTACAGTGATCGCAGTAGAACATTTTTTAATTTTTTATTATCAATACCATTGCAATTTTATTGCTGTGTGTTTATATTATGAAACAGTGCCAGGTATATACATATATATATATATATATATATATAATAACCCCTAACACAATAAGCCCCTTAACACAATAGTTGTTATTAGTGGCAGAGCTAAAATCTGCCTCCACTGCACAGCTCACAGAGGAAGACAGCAGTGATGAAGAGTTTGTGATGAAGTGTCATTAAGAGTTCTATTTATTCTGTAATAATCAAATGGAGATATTGAGCATGTACAATATAAGTAAAACATTCCATGACTGATATATATATATATATATGTGTGTGTGTGTGTGTATGTGCAAGGAGTCTGCATATATGATTGTTTTATATGATACCCAGTTATATGTGTTTGCCTTTCCACTGACACACACAGCATCTCCATGCTGTTCAATCACTTTGTCTCTGAGCAGGTGACAGGCTAAAGCTGAGTTCTTCTCATCAGTGTGTATGGTCATATTTTTTTCTGTTTTTCTAAAACCTGTTGGTTAAATTATTTTAGAATTTTACAAGATGATACAGTGATACAGGATTGTGCGGTTGGAATATATTGAATATTTATTTAAGCAGAAGTAATGATCATCCCAAGTCCTCACAGAGGTATGCATCATCTCTACACGGTGTTGGGTCATTTAAGTCATCTTTGGATCCATACTGGAGCTGTGATCTGTAGCTACCCTGGGATCGTTATATTGTACCAATGTGGCCTGTCAAAACACAGTAAATGGTCCTAAAAGGCTACTGTCCAGCAGAGTTTAGATCTAACACTAATCACACTAATTTCACACTAATTTCCTGTAGCTCAGTGGTTAGAGCATGGTGTTAACAGCGCCAAGGTCATGGGTTCGATCCCAGGGATTGCACATACTCAATGTATAATGATCAATGACTATAATGCAATATAAGTCGCTTCGGATAAAAGCGTCTGCCAAATGCCTAAATGTAATCAAACACATACCTCAACCAGCTAATCAAGGTCTTTGGAACTTAACTTATCCAGGACTGAAGTTGGACAGCATATTAGCAGTTAGACAACATGACAGCTGCCTTTATCATTCTCATCACATGCTGGAAAGCTGTGTGGTTACATTTCGTCAAATACTGCAGCATCTGTAAAGTGGCGAAGTAACGAAAGCAGAGCTGCATAAAATTCAGGGCGACAGGATAAAACCAAAGGAGAACAAGCTAAGCAGCCATGCGAGTTCTTCACTGACAGCATCCCATCTGTGTAGATGAGCAGTGCTATGCTTACAAAATCATTCTTAATTATATCATCACATAAATATATATTACAGTGCTATACTATAAATATCAATTTAGTGTTCCTGTAGCTCAGTAGAGCATTGGATTAGCAGTGCAAAGGTTGTAGGTTCGATTCCCGGGGAGCACACATACTCACAAAATGTATAACTTGAAAGTACTGTAAGTCGCTTTGGATGAAAGCGTCTGCCAAATGCATAAATGTAAATTTATCAGTATTAAACATCTTCCACTTGTTCATAACAATGCAAAAACTACAATTTATTTATAGTAAACTACCAGCGTCACGCTGTTGTACCACAAAATAACTTTATATATAATATGAAAAATGATGCATTCTGACCAGCTCATCACAAAAAAAAAATTCCAGTACAGTTTTATTGGATACCCATCCCTGTACAAGTGTACAAAAACAAGCATCAATAGAAAAGTATACTTATATCCAAATATCCAAAAATCTATGAACATGGAAACACCAAATGGAGAAACATTTGAAAACATAAAAAGTAGAATACCAAGGAAACACTTTTCTAGGTGCATATCTTTGTACAAAAATGTTAATGCAACTGGGTTTGTATATAGTTAGAAGATGGGTCCTTTTAATGACTGAATTTCTAACCCACTGCTGTTCAACAATCAGTACTTGAAAGGCACTTTGCAACATATAAATATACAAATACACGACAAAGAAAAAGCAGTTTTTACTAAATTAATTTTTTGGAGGGGAAGGGAATTATTTAAATAAATGAGATAATCTGAGCAATGTTTCAGTCAAACTATTCGGCTGAAACTATATTGTGTTCACTGGAAGAATCTGCAGAAGTTTTCAATTTCTGTTTAAAACTCAGATCTGCTTCAAACATTACTGCAGCACATAACAGTTAGCTTAACAAGTACACATATTAATGAAGGAAACAGCTAACATTTTGTAATTGTTAGCTTTCATATAACCCTAAACTATAACACCCCTGTAGCATTGTACAAACCGCCCTTTAAAACACATTTACAGTACACACTACACTATTAATTTAGAGGGTAAAAAAGGTAGTCAGCATTTACACTGCATTTAGAGTAATGGGGGGAAAAGGCCAACACCAACCACAAAACACACTGCAAATGCTTGCAGAATATTAAAGAAACAGAGAAATAGGGACTTATCAGTATTAACTTAAAACCGCTTTCTGCATAAAATGTTCTTTTCTGTCACTAAGGCCATGGAGAATATCTATATATCTCATTCAATTAACAAAGACATGACTTAAAAAACTTTAAGTTAAGCAGGAATGTACAGAACCTCATAGAAAAACTCTGATATATATATATATAAATGACAAAGCCCTCTGTTTATATTACATTCTAAACATGTCATTGGAGAGACTGCAAGCATACATGTGTTCACACATACATGTCATGGCTCTCATGTACACAATCTCACACACTGCCCTTGAGTCAGGTGCATGATTCAAGAACCACTACAAACAAAAACTACATATAACCAAATATACCTTTTTGTAAAGAAGACTTGGACACCAGTATCAATAAATTAATAAAATATATTCTTTGCTTCTTGCTATATCTTACAGTGAAACCTGAAACTGGTCCATGTTGGACATTTAAAAACAAAACTGACACACTGTTTGTGTCCCAAAACAACTCAGAAGTATCAATAATAAAGTAAGTCAAAAACAGCCATTGTTTAGACTGTAATATTAATTATATAACTTATTCAAATACTTATTGGGTTCGGAGAGAAGTGAATCATTGCCCCCCCCCCCCCCACAAACTCTCCCTATTGGTTGAGCCAATCTTGTGTTGTATTGGTCAAATACAAAGCAATGTGTTGATTTATTCATATGATCTGCATACTAAGCTGAGACAGTATTCCCCTGAACACGTTGCAACATGTCATCAACTGTAGGGGCCTTGTAAAAATGTTTGGAGCTTTTGCTTATATTAAATCTACAAAACAATACAAGGATTTGTCAAAAGTGTGTGTGTGTATGGGGGGGTTAGCTGCATCATACCAGCATGGAATCAAAACAGCATCCCTGATAGACAAAACAATAATAAAAATTATTATAACAGAAAATGCACAGTCTATATATGGCATCACAGGTAGAAGACAATAGGCAAAACCCACAAAAAAGACAAAAACGTTTATAAATGTTTGCTTGTCCAGTAAGAGCAGGGTTATAAGTGTGTATCTTAAAGGGGGTCATTTATCCCCTAAACCCACTCCACTGCTGCCCATCTCAGAGTCCACTAGGGAAGAAGCAAAGGCTGACTGGACGATCTGAAAACCAAAGGATTCAAGAAGTGACATGTTCTGTTGGGGAGAAAAGGGCGAGCCGAGATTACCGAAACTGGATCCCACCACCCCACGTTTCTTATGCACCCGATGATAGTGCTTGCTGAGATAAGACTTTGTACGGAAGGTCTGTCCACAATTGGCACAGGCAAACTTCTTTTCAGGGTCTGTTGTTTGTTTGGATCCTCCTGGTGTGGTCACTGTGTCTTCAGATTGTCCGTTGAAGATGAAGGACGTCACCTCCAGTTCTTCTCCCTCGGGTCTCTGCTCCAGCTTAGGATCGCCTTCATTGGAGATGTCACAAAAAACTGTGTTGGAAGCATCAGAGTCCTGGTGGGGGCATTTCCCAGCATTCTCCTGCCCGTCTGAAATAAACACAGGGATGCCAAAGTTAGAGTGCAAGAAAAAAGGGACAAAAAAAATAAGCAGAACAACTTATGACCAGAACAACTTGGCTTCATCTCAGAGAAAGCTATTCTACTTGTCCCCTATACCTGTACTGAGTTTTGTTATCATTAAGAATTGTATCAATACTTCACATAAGCATGACACATGGCAAGAATTTGCACATAACTTCACATAAAGATCAAAGAAAATGTAAGAACTAGAACTTGCCCTAGTGACAACTGTGTGACACTTCAGAGAACGGGGCTTAAGGTTACCTGGCTAACTAGCAGTGCCAGCTGAAGTACCCTGTAGTAGTTACACAACAATACAGGGGGAAAAGTAGTGATAAACAAAAATATTATGATCAGAATGCCAGATGGTTACAAAGATGTTCATGAAATAAAAAAATATTTTTCCAAAAAAGTTCAAAAACCATAGAGGCAGGACCTCATCTTCCCAACCCTCAAAATGCCCAGCTGTTTAAAACAAACTTAACAAGACACACAAGGCTGCAGGTAGGTGTTGTTAGCAAATCAACCACTACTAAACCCACAGAAAGATTTGCTGTAGTTTAACCAGACAGAAAGATTTGCTGTAGTTTAACCAGACAGAAAGATTTGCTGTAGTTTACTGTCATGACAAGCAAATACAGAAATTATTGTGCAAGGAGGATCCAGACTCATCATCTCCAGTACTGTGGCTCAACCCATTCCCGCCTTCATTACAGCTCGTACTGACCTGTAAGAGGCCCGTGAAGTGGAAACCCTGGTGCTCCAGAAGAGCGGCACTCCCAGAAATAGGGAACTGGAGCTGGCTTACCCAGAAGCAGCTCAGGCTGCAGGCTCAGGGCAGGAGCGACAGGCTGGGGCAGAACCGGCCCAGAGAACCCCTGAAAAGACGCCTCTGTCTCGGGAAATGTAACCAAGAGCCGGCGACTGGTGCAAAGGTCTACACCATCAGGAGTAATTAGAAGGAAACACAGAGAGGCCAAGGGAGGACAATTCAAATCAATATAGACAATGACAATTAGCTTCACATCAGTTCAGAAATGACTAAAACACCTACTGTCATTTTGACTAAAATGACCATACAATACTAATAAATTAAGTTATTACATGCCAGGCTAGCAGCCCAAGGACACTGTAATAAGAATTCTGTACTGATGTCAAGTTAACAATGTCTTTCTGATGTATTTCTGCATTAAACTCAAACCCAATCTCACAAGTGTCCTATCTATGAAGCATTAAAATATAATAGTTTATGTCCTCCCTATTCTTGTGCATCCACATCACATTTGACAGAAAATCCTGCAAAGCTAAAATTTCAGCATATCTAAATCCATTGGTAGTAAACAGCAAAGACTGTAAGAAACTCCTTTAAAGAACAATGATACCATATTGTTCCCATCTTGCACAGTGAGGATATTCCCAAACACAAGCAGCTGGATCTTATGGCAAGAATTGTTTGAACAAGGGCAACAGAATTTACAAAAATTAGTGCACATGTGCCTGTATATGTGGACATGCATGAACGGAAGTTTAGTTAAGCAAGAAGTTAATGAAGATGACTGTAAGCAACGGACAGAACGGAGTGTGTGGTCATGCTAAACTGCTCAGCAATGTGACTAGCATCTAAAAGCAGGCAAACCTAATGGATAAGCTTGCAACTTTTTTTTCATTGAAATGCTATTATGTCTCTTATTATTATTACACAGATTGTGCAAAAACATTTACTATGTAAAGAACATTGCTCTGTTGCTAGATGCTCAATCTGAACATAATTTAAAATTAACATTTCAATTTTACATCTGCCATTAATACAGAGTCAATAAAAATATAAGGACATCCTATGTATGCAATATTTTTTCCAACTGACATATCTTGGCATTAGATATTGTTTATTTAACTTATGCACCCTAAATGAAAACTCAGGACTCTTATATTATTTTCGTTTACACTTTCCTTATAGTAAGATTCTCGAAGGCTAAAGCACAACAAACATCAGCAACAAACATCCTCTGTCGAATGGTGCAAGCACAAGGGCCATATTTTGAATGACAGCCATGATTCCCTAATCACAGTATTACAATCATTGTTTGTGGGTGAGTGTTTAAGCAAACAGATACAGCAGGTGAGCGAACAACAAGTGACGCTGTGGGGAGAGGCTGGCTTGCCTTCCACTGCACACGGGCGTCCTGTGTGGTAGGGGGCGCCGTTGTGTATCTGTGGTCTGTTGGTGAGCGGCTCAGGGGACTGATGAGCTGCAGAGGAAGGGAGCACGGGCGAGTTGTGGTGTGTTTTTACATGCACCTTTAAGTAGGATGCAGTAGAAAAACCTGAGACCATCGAAAGAACAAGCAGGAGAAACAAATCCAATTTTGATCACATGAGGTCTTTAACTTCATACAGTCAGTGTCAACAATGACATGAGTCATTAATTAGAGAGCCCCATAACTCATACACATACGAATGCTAATTATGCATTATGTACAGTAGCGCATTCTGCTGTGTAAGTGGTACCTTTATATAATCGCTTATTTATCAAATTGTTGAGCAGTACCTTTGTTGCATATTCCACAGTAGTTATGAGGTCCTTCACTGTGTTTTTTTAAGTGGTCAGTCATGTAAGCAGCCCGGAGAAATTTCCCACATACTTGACATGGTACCTTATCTTCATGACATGCCAGATGTGATCGAAGGCGATCTCGTGTTGCAAAAGATGCACTGCAAATCTGACAAATAGCAGGAAAAGTATTTACTAAAATCTGTGACTTCATGACAGAACATTATGGGTGTTTGTTTAAAGGAATAGTAAAAGAAAATTATAATTGTTTTTATTCTTACTGTTATTTGTCCATACAATGAGTTCATAGCAACCAGTGACCACATCTTCAAAAGCTCAAAAAATAACCTTAAAAGTAGTCAATAGGACTTGTGCTCTATAATCAAAGTCATCTATATCTAATTTTGCTTCAAAATGAAGTCATCCAGATTTTCAAATAACATGAGGGTAAATAGTGATAGACAGAAATTGTATTTTTGGTTAACTGTTTCATGAACATGTAAAAAAGGGAATAGTTTCCACATCAGTTCAATAATTCTCACCTGACACTTATGGGGTCTCTCTGTGGTATGCACCTGTTTGATATGTCCATTTAGATGATCTGGCCTACAAAAAAGCAGAAAGCCATTAAAGACAAAACCAGACGTAAACCAATGTTCCTATTCTGCAAATGCAGAAAAGCACGGACTGTACTCGCCTAGAAAACCCTTTACCGCAGCTTTGACAGACATACGGTTTCCCCACTGACCCGTCGTGAGAGCGCACATGGTAAGACATCCGATCCTTTCGTTTAAAACGCAGCCCACACACCGGACACGCGTAGGGTTTCTCGCCCGAATGTGACAGTTTGTGTCGGTTTAGGTGGTACACATCTCGGAAAACTTTTCCGCACAGATCGCAGGCTACATGTCGTCTTGTCCTCTCTCGCTTGCGGTTATCCGCCGGCAGTCCGTTTTCCTGAAACCTCGTCTGGGTGTGAGAGCTCATTGTCGGTCCACCCACAGCGATGAGATCCTCGCCAGTGCTCATCCCACCGGAAAACGTTCCGTGCTGCATTTCGTGGTTTCTCAGCTGGACGTCACCGGGGAAGATCTTGTCACAAACCCGACACGAGAAGACACCATCTTCATTTTGAGAATTGCTGTTGAAGGTGATCGGCATTGCTGTGGACTCTTTTTTGGGTCTTCCTCTGCCTCTTTTCAGTTCTGGAGATCCCTCGCAGTTTAGGTGGTTGCTGGGAAACTCCAACAGGGGACCCGCTAAACGATCAGCCGTCTGCACTCCAGGAAAAACCGTCTGCGAGCTGCTGTTATCGGGCTGAGTCGGATCGGCTCCTTCGTTGTTGTTGGTGGTGGTAAACACCACGCCGTTGGACACGCTACCGTTTGACATATCCACAGGCAGGGGGTATGACAGCTGCTCCGCGTCGCCTCCGGCGCTCCTGAACAGGCAGTGCTCGGTTCCCCGAGAGGGAGGCATGAGGATCTGCACACTGGATTGCTTGATGACCTCCTGACAGATCTCAATAACAGATCGCATTAACAGAAACTTTGCCGCTGTCATCAGCTCGGGGAAACACTCCAGGCGCACCACGATCTTTGAGGTGTACGCAAAGTCCAGGATGTCTCGGAAAACTTTGGGGCTAATTGTGTGCATCTCTAGCTCCTTGCCTTCGCCGTCGTCCTGCGTCTGACAACTGAACACCGACTCGAAGTACTCGCTGCACGCCGCCAACACCGCTTTGTGCGCAGGAAAGCTCTCCTCTCCGACGCGTAAGATAACATCACAAAACCTGCCACCATCTTTTCTCTGAGTGTTGAGGTTGTGTAGCATCTCGGCGCTGTGTTTGCTCACCTGGTACGTGTAGGAAGAACTCCACGACTGTTCCGTCCTCTCCATGTCGTCTTCATTCATCAAGCCTAATTCCTTCGACGGAAGAGGGGGACGAGGGCAGACGGATCGCGAACACCAGCAATAGGGAGAAACAATAAAGAGATCAACTCAGCGAAGACCACCGCTCCTCGCCTTTTAGCATCTAACATATTAGCAGAGAAAAATGGCAGCCCACCAGCTTCCTGTGAACTTTGACCTTTGGTTAAAGGGAGGGGGTGTCGTCTGTATGTAATATTTTTTTTCGAATCGGGTTGTTTATTTCGAATTCCAACTCAGATATTATTCACACTGAAATTTAAGTTTGGTTAGTAAACGGTGCTCGCATTCCTGGTTTTCGAGCCCCCCGATCGTTCGATTTTATATTCTTGTGTTCCAGTGAGCACAGACAGAGGCATCCTCAAGTCCTGACTGAGTGACTGAACGAAGTAAAACGCACTTCTGTCTACAACGTAAACATTTTAAATGGCAGTGCAAGATGACTGTTACCACTAGCAGTCAAAGAACTGGTGCAAATACTGTAACAGACCACATTTACACATATTCACATTGTGCTCTGAAACCCAACACTTCCCAAGCATCTGATCTAAGAATTAAAAATGAATACATCAGTTTATTTTGCAAGTGATGTTTATTGATTTTTCAATATTTAACTATTTGTGCTGATTAAATATAGCACGTACTTAATTTCCAACCCCTGCTACTTTAAAACTAGAGGAGGGATAAGGTGAAGGGTTTAAAAAGGCACATCTAGCATTCGCTTCGTGGAGTGGAAGTGTCCTGTTCTTGCAGATCAACCTGGTTTCAATATCCCAGCAAAAGTTTCAGGGGTGCGTATGTCTGAAACAGTGATGTGTCGTATCACTACATATGCAAACATCTCCATTCCAATAAAACCAGGAATCAGCTGTGCTGCCCTTTCCCAACAAGATCAAACTCCGATGGGACATGTAGAACATTGTGCACTTGACAAAGATAAAGCAACTTTTCATCGTTTCAGGTTAGACCATCCCCACATACAAAAAGAAAAAAGAATATATACAATATGGAAACTATTTCCATAGTCTGTACAATTCAGGCCTATACATTATTTACCTTGTAATCTGCAAGAATCAAGGTCAAAAAGAGAAACTACATTACTTGACAAAAGCAGCAGAAAAAAGGTCCAGAACAAAT
This sequence comes from Botia kubotai, assembly GCA_036877585.1. Classification (NCBI taxonomy): domain Eukaryota; kingdom Metazoa; phylum Chordata; class Actinopteri; order Cypriniformes; family Botiidae; genus Botia; species Botia kubotai. The sequence goes on along the minus strand of JAZGTI010001778.1, from coordinate 30,098 downwards.
TTTTCCTTCATCTTTTTGACCTTTTTGAACATCAGCTGCAGGACAGAGCCCAGAAAAACAGACATGATCAGTCATCTTTACATAAATGATAGAAATCAAAGTTCACATCTCTTCTGCTAGAGGGGGCATGTCGACTCCCCCTGCCTGGCTACAGGATGACATCACTGGTGGAACTCAAGCTCATCAACACTGATTACTTTACTTGAAGGCATGGAAGGGAGGGTCTGCTGCAGCATGTCAGAGCCAAACCACTTGGCCAGACCCAGAGAAGGGCTGCCCCCTCTTTGCTGGGAATGGTTCGTTTGATAGGGACCATGGCTCTGGGGGCTCCCTGATGAACCTACATGCAGATCTGTGGAGAAAATCAATGTGTTTAACAACAAAGACTGCTAAAGCCTTGCATTTAACAGGTGCTTATCCAAAATGACATTCAAGTTACAGTACATTTGATCAGTTTGTGGCCCCCGGTAACTGAATCCACAATCTTTGTGCTGCTACAGGAAGTGCTGAGCTACAGGAAGTGTTGATAGCTTTCCCCTGTATTAGTTCCAAATATCAACCCCAGACACACAGTACACATCTCATTTTTTTACTGTGTAGCATAATAGCCACTGGCCACACGTTTTCCTCAGAATCATAAAATCCATTGAAAACCACATATGAGTCAAGTGCTGCTTTACTGCACTTACTGGGTCTCTGCTGTTGCTGCATGACAGCTAACTGCATGTGTGTTCCAGGAGCTCTGGGGGCCATCAGGGGATAAAGTGGGAGTGTGGTGCCCAGTTGTGGATGGAGGTCTGGGTCGGTCTGGCTCTTTACTGTGACGATTCTGAGTAGGAACAGGGGTGGAGCACACCTTTACCTCACCAGTCTGAGGACCACTGCTGTCCACATCTTCCAGAAAGGAGCTGGGTGATGCAGGCCCATCTTTTGAAGAAATGAAAGGGTGTTATGGAATGAGGGAATTCTCTTAAAATCGTAAGCATTCTTGTCTCTTGGTGTACATGCGTTGTGTCATACCCTCCTGAGAGTTATTAGAGTTCACAGTCTCCTCCTTGCCTCCTGGTTGGCTAGCAGGATCATCTCGACTTTTTTCTTTTGACTCGTACATTTTTTTGATCACAGAGGTAGGAGTGAAGGATGCAGACAACTGCGGCAAAGAAAAACACTGCTCAACACAAACATTCAGATTCAACTACTTTGTGTTCCACAGAAGACAAAGTCTAGGTTTGAAAAAGGACAAATGATACGGTTTAATGTGTCAAAATTGAGTTGTCATAGGTTAAACAAACCACACTAGTAACTGTATTGGAAGGTGAGCCCCAGCCAGGCAGTTGAGGCCCAGGTGAATGAGTCATCCTAGGCTGTCTAAAAGGAGGGGGAAAAAAAACTGAGACAGGTGCAAACAAAACTGCATGCAGTTACTGCCCTTCATAATAATATTAAACTGATTGGTGATATGCAGCTGGATTTATCTTGTGAATAAATTTAGAACACTTTTGGAACCACTTTAAATTTAGAGCTGTTAAACAAAACCAGGACAGTCTGATATAAGATCATAACAACTTTGGATTTCATGAATGGTCTAGAAAATTCAAGCCTCAGTTCTAGAAGCTGAAAGCATTTGCACAAATCAGCCTGTGAATTTTTATGGGCTCATAAATCAAAAGTACCTGTTAAGAAAAACCTTGTCTTGAGCGTATTTGTTGTGGTACTGTGGGAACTTGAGTGTTGCCAGATCCTGCAGAAACGGAGATTCCAGATTGGTCTGCTCCACTCCCATTGGCAAAGCTCTCAACTTAAGAACAAAGGACTCCTCTGATTAACAGGAACATTTACATTCTTATTTTCTTCTTTTATTTTGTTGTAACATTGTCAGAGACTGATAACCTGTGTTGTCCTGGCCTGATGCAGATCTGGAATTTGATCTAACACACTCTGTGCATCAGCAGGGAATCCTGAAATACCAAGAATACAACAGTGAGATTATGAAGGCAAAACATGGCTAACATTTAAGCAACAAAAACTTTGTTAAACCACAGACCGTGAACAAAATTTCTCAGAACACACTTAACTTCAGTACAATTCTGAAAAACGTTCTTCCATGCACTACCCAAACCAAAACTAGGAATGGGTATCTAAGATTTTACTGGTATTACTACTCTCTCTTACCAGTACTGCTTATGGATTCGGTACTTTAATGGTGTTCTTATTGGTTCAAGTTTTTTTCATATTTGAGTTCAAAAATGAATATTTAAATAAAATGTAATGACGATGTTTTGTAATCTAAGTCACGTTTTAAAACAACATATAACTATGCTATATCCAGAACATGCTAACAGTACATCACGTTTTTAAGCTGAAAACATTTAGCATTGCTCTCAAACAAAAAAGTACAGAAATTAACATTTAAGCTACACACAAAGCAAAAGAGAAACTGCTATCAAAGCAGATACCCCAAATTAACACAGAATGTACACAAACACTCCAGTTATTGGATTTACATGGTTTCACATGTTCTTGTTAAGAATAAAGCACATCCACATGCTTGGATGAAAGTCTGTTAACAAAAAGGACGACTGCAAGAAAAACACGCTGGGTTTGCAGTGTGCCAAGCAATCAAGTATGCTGAAGTGCTTTGAATTTTGTGACCTCTTATTGTGGATCTTTTTTACCTTACCTTGATAGAAGTCTTGTACAGGCGCTCTCTGTGAGAAGATTGGGGGTGGGGTGCGGTGTTGTATTAGGCCAGGCACCGGACCACGAGGGGCAGCCATCACTTCCTAAGGCACAGAAAAAAAGTCACTTCACCTGGCCATTTTATCAAAAACATAAAATTAACACTGAATCACCATGGTCAAATGGATTATTTCATTTTAATTTCGATTTCATCAAAAATATCTTCTTAATTTGTGTTCAAAGATGCACAAAGATCTTACACGTGTGGAAAGACATGAAAGTGAGTAATGACAATTGTCATTTTACGCTGAACTACCCCTTTAAAATTTATTAAGATAAAGCATTCCTTAATGAAGCAGCAACGACTTTGTTACACATTATCTATCCAATCATTAATAGTAATCATTAGCAGAACTACAGAATTTAAGTCAAAATTGTTTTTGGTGGCTAATTTAACACTCTGCATTTGTGACATCTGAAAGATCAAATTTATATTAGACCTGGAATTTTCCCTTAATATTGCAATGAGGAAGACATTGACAGATCACCTGAAAGATGTTTTTCTGCTCAGCGACAGGTACCTGGGCCTCAGGTAAGGGTACAAGAGCAAGGTCCACCAACTGCTGTTGAAACTGAAGGAGAAAGTTTTTTGATTCATTAACAGTTCTATGAGTTTTTTGATTATGAGAAAACAGATCAACTTTGAAAGCACAGCAACCATTTGGTCCATTTTAATCAAGTTTGGTCAAGCACACTACACACAAACATGCAAGCAAACTCGTTGCATCACACTTACGTTGCTCTCGTTGGCTTTGGGGTGGGCGGGCAGCGCTCCACTTGTCTTCATGGTGCTCACTAACTTGTTAAAGGCAGACATATCAGGGTCTCGCGTTCGCATTGCATCCCCGGCTCCTCCTGTAAGATCCTTCTCCAGTTGCTCTGCCATGAAGGAAATGCTGCCTCTGCCTTCTGCTCTCAGCTGTCTTTGAGCTGGTTCAGGCTGCACCTTCAGTCCCTTCAGTCCCTCCTCCACCTCCTGCAGAGACAGCACCACCCCTGAGTTTGCTGCAACAGCACACACAAAACATTATCAAAACATTAGAATATGCAATGACTCCTTCAAAAACAGCAGGACTAAATTAGTTTAAAAAGAAGTAATAGTCTCCAAAACACCTTAAGATTTCATTTCAAGGATGAATACTACTATACAGGGACAGAAACTAATTTCAAATAACCATAATATTTGCTCACTGGATGAGATTTTCAGAGATATTTTTTCTTATTAAATCAACATCTTATGCATAACTAGACCTAGATATTACAAATCAGTTGTATTAAAAAATGATTTTATTCTTTTCTAAATACCTTTCTCTTCACACTTCGAATTTAAGAGAAATTAAATATTGAATTGTATTAAAATATTTCTACTGTAATATTTTATTGTAATCTAAGTGTCACTCACTGCTCTCCTTCAGATGAGCCTTGTTCACATTCAGGCTGGACAACAGTGGTTTCAGGTCAATGTTGGCTTTATGAAGCAGCTCTAGTATGTCGACCTTCTCCTTGCATTCCACTGAAGGGATTGGGGTAAAATACAGGGAGGTTCCTGGATTTGCTGAACCTGTTTGAGGATCCTGAAGACCTGAAACACATTAACATATTAGTTTTTTTGTGCCCAAAACACGGCCAAAGTAGGAAGAAGAGGGTCTTAAAAACAAACCCAGTTTGGAGAGACCTGCTAGTCTTTCAAGCTCTTCGTGAGGGGTGGAACGTAGACTGCTGGAGCGGCTGCCGGAAGGACTCAGATTACTGGAGAACCATCGGCTGAAGCGGCTGGCCATGACTGGACCCTTGCCCAGAACATCCTCAATCATCTGCAGAGACCAAAAGCACTTATTTGACCATGTGTCAGCACAGAACATGAAATGGTTGAGCGGACAACACTTACATGAGGAGTGTCTACAGGCATCTTAGCGCAATGGGCTTTTTGCAGAATGTTTGAATTTGAAAACATGTCCACAGAATTCTAAAATCCTTATTCAGGACCAACCAAAACATGCAAAAATAGTATGCATGCATAAATAGTGCATGATAGTCCCCCCCCCCCCCTTCATCTAAGCACTCAGACCTAACATAAGCGTTATGAGTCAGTTGGGCAAACATTTTTATCAAATGGAGCTTTCTGAAACAAATCTTTAAACCCATTAACAGCTTGAAGACACATAACCAAACACAGCTATTATCCTAACAACACAACAAGCTTACTGAAACACCCTGCAAATCACCAACACCCAACTACTTACAATTCCATTATTTAACAGGTGCTTCAATCCAAAGCAACTGAACAGCTGAGGAACATAAGGAATTTATCATATGGGTCAGACATGGGTTAGGGCTATAAAGTTGGCCAGCTAATTTCTAAGCTAGTAGAGAAAGTTAAATGGAACAAATGTTTAATAGAAACAAATACAGAAACTTAAGCTGGAAGCACCTGTTTGCCTTAAGTGTCTTATAATAACTTCGGCTGCCAGACATTTTTTATAAATCCAAAGAACCTTAGATGTACTTTGTTAATTCCTTCTCCCTTCAAAACAACAACAAATTTGCACCCTTACAGGCATGCAGTGCCCCCATATCTTACCAAAGCCAAACCAGGCATGGTCTTTTCAAGACTGAAGAACTCATTGAAGTCAAAATCTGCAGGGGTCTGCTCAGAAAGAACCTCTGTATGTGGAACCTCTTGATCGGCTCCTGACTCTACAGCAGGGTCTTCTGACAGCCCACCATTACACTCAACTGTGGGAGCAAGAATGATGAAAGTGAGCATGCTGTGAAGTTCATGCATTCATGTGAACTGAAATCATGTTTGTCACAGTAAAATTTAGTAAACCATGAGCCTGTCACACACCTTCTCTAACTGATTCTGGTTTTCTCCGGAAGCGATTGGGTCTCCGTTTGACATCCTCCAAGATCTTGTCATCAAAGCCAATGAGCTCAATGGTTTCAGACTGACTAGTGGGCCCACCAGAAAACCACTCCGGTTCCTCTTCTGCATAGAAGTCGTTTCTTCTTTCACTAAACACTCTTTTGTCTCCAAAGTCTCTCTGTAGCATGACAGACATCAATCACACAGAGCTTAAAACAACATTTAAAAAACACATTTACTATCTGTGTCAATACCCTTGATCTCTTGTCCTTAAAGTCACGCTCTCTGTCTCGCTCCCTCTCCTTTTCAACTCGTGTGTCCCTTTCAAATACTTGTGATGTTATAATGCGACCACTGCCTATGCGGCGTGTACCGCCCAGACGAAGTGATTCATATTCTTTGTTCTCCAGAGGACTGATGGGACGCCGAGGGACAGCAGTGGGGGTCACTTGACAACCACCCCCAAAACTACGGCGCTGCGGACTAAGAACCACCTCCAGATCATCATCTTTTACACGCTCCCTAGGATCTGTGAAAGAAACATAAGCTTGGGGTAAGGGGACGCAAAAAATCTGTAAGCTGTAACAAGTTTTTAAACAGTCAAATGACTTTTTTTACCACCAATTTTGTGTTTTAGCGGAACTTTTTCCTCTGTGTAGTCTTTCTTGTATCCATCGGTTGGATAGTTGTTTTCTGAAGAGGGATATAGTGAGGCATGCCATTTTTCAGGGTCCCAGACCCCATCACTGTCAGGAAGACAGTAATATTAGCTTGTACAACACTTCACTGCATATCAGCATTATTAAAAAAAAAGTCAGTAATGTCACTCTAGAAACCAGGTGCACACTCTACAGTTCTGGCCATGATCTGGCCATCTGAGACAAGTTTAGGAACCCTAAAAGATTATTGTGTTCCTTGGTCAAAATCTGTCTTTGGTCACAAGTTTGACATGTCTGCCAGCAACTGATTAATGACTATTGCAATATAAGTCTGCCCATGTCAATTAGAGACACAGTCCTGCAGTGTTGCTCAACAACAAAGTCATATCAAGCACCAATAGAGGCACAGATGAAAATTAATGGCAATACTAGACAGTAGTTGTTTATGCTACAGAACTACTGGGAAAAAATAATCACACCACTGACATGCTCTCATCTTCATGCAAGATAATAAAGTGCAACAGTGAGAATTACCCAAGTTCCACATCAATTCACCTGTCGTATTTGTCCGACAGACACTCAGGCCTCTCATTGGAAATTGGCAACTCTTTGATTTCCAAAAGCTCCTCCTGTAAAACAGACATGTGATTATCAGTAAGAAACAATTATTCATACTGTACATAAGCATCTCACAACTAAGGTCATTACTATTTTTGATTTACATTTTTCCACCAGTTTATGACCTCTCTCTGGCCAATGTTTTGTTGCTGTAATTTAAAACATTTATCTTATGCTCTTTTGGCATATAAAAATATACTGTGCTGTAATGCACTTATTTGCAAACTGAGGGTTTGTTATCAGGTCATATTTTTGTACTGCCGATCCAACAAAACCAGCCTCCAATGTCTGTATTTAACTGTGACAGTATCAACACAGACATGTGAATTGTAATGATCAAACTAAAAGATTAAACTTGTTTGTTTGTAATGTTAGGAAGTTTCAATGGTGAGGGGGTTTTAATTTACCATTTAACCTCAACCAAAAATGACTCATGCCTGTGTTACCTGTTTAAGCTCAATTCAACTCAATTCCATTTTATTTATAGAGTCCTTTTTACAATGCTGCATTGTTTCACATACATTTTATTTTACGCTTTAAATATGAAAAACACAGAAAACAAAAAATATTAAACATGTACAACAGAATACATGCTATTAAACTAAACCCAGATAGGAATAATAGGTTTGTAGTTAGTTTATGAATAAAGACTTGACTGAACTGATGAAAACTACCACACTTTTGGACCATTTGAATGAATGGACATACATTAGAAATACCCATTTTTACGTGGGAAGGCTCATACCTCTCAGTGGTCTATAAGATTGGGACATTTTACATTTATGGGACAGGGGTATAAGGGATTTGCAATAATACCATAAAAATACCTAACCATTACACAATGAAAGAGAATGGGAGACAAAGGAATAGCGTAATAAGAGATTGTTCTCACCTTGGTATATCTATTTGTCTCCACCCTGCTTTCACCATTTTCATTCTTCTTCATGACTGAATGGTGAATTTAAAATGAAGTTCCAATATCAGACACTGGGCATCTGTTGATAGGGTATCATGTTTTTAATTAAACTCGATACTTAGTAAGACTGTACTTCTGTACTAATCTTCTGAGATAATACTTCTGTACTTGTACCACAAAATAGTTAACTACTTATCCAGACCAAAATCTAAGCTACTGTGTGATTAATCACGTGAAGTTTTACAGACAGGCAACACGCCTCTTAACAAGCACTATATATATCACTTAAATCACTATGAGAAAGGTTTCAAGTTCATCTGTAGGATTGAAACGTATTGCCCCCGTGTAATATGAAATGTTTGTCTACTACCAAATGATGAAAGACTTGTGCAGCAATATAAAGCTACAAACCAACACAGAAACCACACTTGCTTTGTAACCTTCAAAGAAACAAAGTACGTTTCTCAACATCCTAAACTCACCTGATATTTGAAACGATGTCACCGCACCTTTCCTCCCGGTCTGGATCCCTTACCTAGCTGCTGGCTACCTGTCCAGCACCAAACTACAAGAGACACTGCAGTCAGTCCAGATTCCAAGCGGATGAAGCTTCCTGTCTGTAAATAAAGTTTTTTTTTTTATGTCCACGGCTTATTTTCACCGCAACCAGGAGACTCGATAATCGCCGAACACTTCTGATTCGCACGCTACCCAGCTGACAACAGCAGTGTTTTATCACCCAACTGGCTAAACTCATCAAGCCGATGGCAAGGATTTACTTCATTTCTGGCGAACAGATGGCTCTACCTGAACCGTTTCCGCCATTTAACTTTTCCTCTGCATTCGTTCTCACGAGGAAACATGAAAAAGAAAGGAACTTCTGTTCACAAATAATTATTGTGTTTATCTGCGTTTGTGCTAATGAGTCAGGTTAGCAAGCTAGGAAACATATCTGGGCTCATAAAGCTCCAGAATACACATAAAGCCATGTTAAGTTAAAACCATGTCCAGCAGAAAACCAGGTTCTAACTCATATTTAAAGCTTGCAGTCCGGCCGCAACAGACAATGTACCTCGGGCTACTTTCTATCTCTTTCTATTGTCTCTGTTGAGTCGCGAAACTCTTCATATCTATCACTCGTTTTAGGATTATATAGTATCCGCTACCGCCTTTCTTAAAATGATATGAAATCAACGTTTCAATTTTTTTGTGATTTAAGTGTAATCAAATTAAACACTAGACTTAGTGTTTTTAGTGGTATATTTTGTATAATGGGATTGGCTATATTTGTTTACAGCAAAGGTTAGGGTTAGCAAAGGTTCATTTCAGGCAAACAATGTAGCCACCCATTGTAAATTGTAGTCACGTGACAGTAAAAAAGCTAAGTTTCCTTCCTGGGCCATCACACTTGCAAATAAATAGTGTTGGTGGTTTACTTGTAAATTTTTGTATTTAAACATTTTAACTACTGTTTAAACTACAGTTATTTTTTAACATTACTATGGCTTCATAATAATTAAAAATATTTGACTATAGAAATCTTTTACACTATGTATCTCCTTAAATGATATTATAGCAGTACAAGAGTGATGTGCAATATGACAGGATGGTACTATGTATGGAAGTGTAATGATGCAGGGTTGTTTCATGACATTTTTCATGACAGTTCAAGTTCATAGATGTCACGTATTCAGGTAGTGCTAAAAGAAAGGACTGCATGTGTTCATTTTCTGCTTGTTACATAAAGTTCACTAAGATGATGATTTAAAAAGTTTCGTAACTGTTTACCAACTTCAGTTTTGCAGCTCTCGCATATTGTAGCAGTACATCATTGTACATCATGCTTATACAAATATAATTATAACAATATTTTGAACATATATGTCACATGAGCATTGCCTAGGAACTTATAGGTTTAGAACCAAGGCAAAAGTTTCTGTAAATAAGGGTACATGTGTTAAACATATGAAACAGTCCGGGAAACGTCTAAAATGATTCGTACTATCGTTTTCTACGTACCCCCCCCCTTTTAGTGAGTAGTGGTATGTCCGATGATTGGCGCTTACTCGCGGAAATCGCCCTGTTTGTAGCGCTTCCGTTTTCTGCTGCAGCGGGTGCCTAGAAATGGTAGGGTTGTTTCTGAGCACTTTAGAAAATGATAAAATAAAAGAATGGCTATTGTTTTGTTACGTGAATGAACATTATAGTAACGTAATTGTTTGATTGCTGGCTTTGTTAAGTAAAGTTGGCATAGTGATAAATCACTAGCTAACATCCCCACCCATATTTCCTTGTTGCTGACAGTGTGATAATAATATTATATTCTGTATTTGCTGTGTAGTTAGCATTGCTAGCGTTTTACGTTGGTTTAGTAAGTCACTGTTTAAACTGACCTCCCGTCCTATATGCGCTGATGGCAGCCTATGATTTGATTTGAGCAATAGTGAATTATATCATTGTCAATGATATCAATGAACTCTGGTCATAACTACATTCTACTCGTTAGTTATATGTCGGCGAGGCGTCCTGTTACCTCTTGATATCAGTATCATGTCGATCTGATTTGTACTCGTAACACATTTTTCAACAATGATAACGGGTGATTATCCCAGCGATACAGTATTGCAACATTTGCTGTGTAACATTACTTATTTTAGAAATATGTGTGCAGATTATATAGCTGTTTTGGTGTCTGTTCTAGAACTCAACAGTGTAGTGTAGTCAACATGCTTTTCTTTCTTAGAGGGCTGGGTCTGAAGAATTCCCCTGTACTTTCAGATGTGTTATTATAGAATGGCGCATGGGTTAGGGTTAGGTTAGGGTTAGGGTTAAAGTTAGGGTTAGGGTTAGAATACTAATTAGCTTGTGTATTTATTTTGGCAGACGGCAACTCTGCGGCCATACCTAAACGCAGTGCGTGCTACACTGCAGGCTGCCCTCTGTCTCGAGAATTTGTCCTCACAGGTGGTTGAACGACACAACAAACCTGAGGTTGAAGTTCGGTAAGTGTATGTGACTACTGATTGCATGTTTATTTTTTTTTAAATCTGTGTGTAAAAGGTGTTTGATTCATTTTGGTGTGGGTTAGGGTTCTGACTGGTGCGGAATTTAAATGGTTTAAAAATTGGTTTAAAATGGCCATCTTTCCCTTTACACTCTTTATTGTACCATTTTTTTGTATTTCAATGTAAACCTCTTGATCATGGCTGTGTCTGAAGTAGCATACTAACGTACAACACATTCTACATTTGAGAGTAATTCAGTATGTGGAGCATACATGTGCTTTTAAAGAAACAGTGGACATATGGGAATGTATGAAAATGTTTTATTCATAAGTATCTGTGCAGTGTTTAGATTTAGATGTTTCAGCTGTTTTTAGGCACTATTCCTTTAAATCTGTGGAATTATGTAGTCTTTTCTATTGTATATAAGACAATGTGGGAACATTGTTGCATAGTGTATGATAGACTTAGTGTTTAATATAGCAAGCATCTGTATGCAGACTGTTTATGTGGCATATGGTAGACAGTATAACGTGTGGTGTTTGGAACACAGAGTATAGTTCTTTTGGTTCTTGCTCTTGTGTCACCAGGAGCAGTAAGGAGCTGTTGCTTCAGCCTGTTGTGATCAGTAGAAATGAGAGAGAGAAAGTTCTAATAGAAGGATCCATCAACTCTGTACGAATCAGCATTGCTGTGAAACAGGTTAATGATTTCACTTTAATTTGATATATATTGATATATATATATAAATATGCAGTTCAGTGTCTGAGTGATGTTTTAATCCAACAAATCTTAGAATGTGCTTTTTGTCTTTTAAATGGTCTCTTCAAGGCGGATGAGATTGAAAAGATTTTGTGTCACAAGTTCATGCGCTTTATGATGATGAGAGCCGAGAACTTCTTTATTCTGCGGAGGAAACCTGTGGAGGTGAGAGCGGAGTGTGATCACTTATCACGTTTGGTCTGTTCAAGCTGTCTGTTCCAGTGAATTGTTTCTTTACTTTGATTCAATTTATTCAATTTGCTTATCACTCCAAAATGTTTCTGCATGAAGTTTTTAACATTAAAATATAGCCAGGTAAATATTGCTGTTTATGTATTGGTATTGGACAATATAAATCACAATGATTACATATAATTCTTCATGTTCATGTAGTGAAAATTAGTAATATATGCATTGACTAATACCAAAATATCAACTCAGCCACAGCAGGCTGCTGTGAAATGTAATATTTTATCTGCAAATAACCCTGTTTCCTCCTTTTTTCTCAGGGATATGACATAAGTTTCCTTATTACTAACTTCCACACAGAACAGATGTACAAGCATAAGTTAGTGGACTTTGTCATTCATTTTATGGAGGAGATTGATAAAGAAATCAGCGAGATGAAGCTGTCAGTCAACGCCAGGGCTCGCATAGTTGCAGAGGAGTTCCTAAAAAATGTGAGTCTCTGTAATATGCCGGGAGGGTTAGGGTCAGGGTCATATAAATTGATTTTAAAGAAATTTTAAAGATTTTAATAGTGACAGCAGTGACAGCTCACACCAACTTCAACTTATGATTTTTCTTTTGCTGCTCAACAGTTTTAGTAAATTATCAGCACACTCTTTACTGGCTGCAATACCCGTCACCTTGGTCACCAGAAAAGTGGAGGAGAGTTTTGGAGCCAGTGTGGTAGAACTTAAAGTGTGATTGACAAGCTACCTGGAACTTCAATAAAGGGGGAGGAGTTGAGGGTGTGTCCTCTGTCAAAGGGCTGAATTCAGACCACTGCAGTATTAAAGAGCAGACTGGTTAATTTCAAAGAAAGACATGGTACACTTTTGCTTGTTTTAAAAAGTTTCATCTTTTAATTTGTCGTCACTCATCTGCCTTTTTTTGCTAATGACTTTTTACTATTTCCCACTTGATGTCTTATCTTACACCCCTTCCTTAGTTAGTGGTAGGTAAGTGCTCACAAAATATTGCAAAATTGCAATATTGAATATGCCTCAGATTTTCCTTGTGCTCATGAAAACTGATAAGTACGTACATTATAAAAATGCATAGACTTATTTTACCTCTGTCTTTCTAACCAAACTTAAAATCAGGGCAGGTCTACGAATAAACCTGAATCGATGCACATGCGCGCACAAGGAAAACGGATAAAATAGCTCACAACTGTGTGTTTTGTCAGTGTTTTTATAAATATGTCTACTGTGTTCAAATGACCATTTTCATGTTGTTTTGATATAAATAAACCCCCACACTAGTGCACATGGATCTTACAAATGATATCAAATGATACTCTTGGCTGCTTTATTAAGAGTTTAAATCACAATAGTATTGTTTTATCTCCTTTTGTCATCCGAATACGAAAAAATCATAATCAAATATTATCACTAATTGGATCTGAGGGTAAATAAATGATTCCAGAACTTTTATTTTACATAAGGACAGTAGAAAAATGATGTATATTTTTAATACATGTATTACAAATTTTGGTGGCTGTTCGAACATGCATTACACATTATCCAGAATGTTCCTTATGTATTTATGTTTCTCTTCAGTTTCAATGCAATGAATCTCATCTTTTAAACTTATCAATACTTTCAGTGTGTGACACTGAATGTTACTAAATAAAATCACAAGCCAATAAAATAACCACGTTTATTGAAAGTAACAATAGAATTGGACAGAAAATGTATGAGTATTAAATCTCAATATATACTATTTATTCAGTTCTATGAAACAGAATCAGATATAATTTTTTTGTCTAATTATCAAAATAATGTATAGTGCTACAAAGCTATTATTATCAGAGCATGTGAGCAGAGTATACCGTCAGGAGAGGGTAGCGTCATTTTATCAGCGTTGTCCAGTACAGCAGTACTACAGCATGTTACAGCACAGTATACGACGCTGTTGCAAACAGGAACAAGTATGCATAAACATTTTCTTATTTGGGCGGACTTTACTTTTCCGTTGAGCATAAGCTGTACACGAGCGGAGCATTCATATGAGATAAATGAATTCATATATATCGATTTTTTTAGGAATCAGCCATATGGGCCGTGAGCAAGTCAACGGAGCGCACAGTCGTAGAGCGGAATATTGAGCGGAGCGTCACACATTGAGGGGTGCGCGCTGAGACCGCCAGGCGGCGCGGCAGATCTTTTCGGCCGTTTATCTCTTTCGAATCTATAAAAATCGGCTGACTGAACCTACACTTGCCTTGCCGCGCCCCCTTATCATAACTCCGCCCCCCAGTTTGGGAACCACTGCCTTAATTATTGCTCTAAATGCAACACTAGGCAAACAGCAGAATTTAATACTGCATTTATGAAAATACAGGGAGTAGATATATATATTTATAGGTGACATACAATTTACTGATAAAGTGGCTTTATCTATTTACAAAAATCTCTCTTAACTGATGGAAATTATAAATATGTGAAATAAAGATCATACTGTTTTACTCAAAGCTCCAATCTGTAATTTTTTTGTTAACTTTTTCAAATACTTTATCAAAACGTTTGCTACAGAGGCAAAAGTTTAGATTGCGACTCTAAATGATTTTTTACTTTTTAAACTTAGATTTGCTGACTACATTGTTAAAAATGTAAATAAACATAAAAACCATGAAGTGAATAATGTGTCACGTGGTCCTTTGGTTTTATTTCTGCTGCTGTACCTATTTTTTTCAAAGGAGTCTGTCATCAGTGTACACACTGCATATAATTATTGTAGTATAATAGTGGACACATTTTTTGTATGTTTGTCAAATTACTGATTCACAATAATCTATAAAAGTATTTTATAATGAACATCAGTGAAAAAGTAAACATGAAATAAAGTGGAAAATAGGCTTATTCTTTTTAAGAGGTCTAAAGCCTGATCCAGAACAAAAGAAACAGAGTTTTGGGCGTGATCTTTTTGAAGGTTAAAAGCTTGCGTCATGTGTACTTAGAAACCCAGAGATCTGCCACACTGAAGTAACCAATCACAGGGCAGAAGACACACCTGCTCATAGAAGAAAGGCAAGGATTGGCCACAGAATAAAAATGACATCTGGGCGGGGCTCCAATGTGTACCTGAAAACCTAGATGTTTTGTATGAACAGTTTCTTCGCTTCAGGAGCTTTAGGAAATTGTGTTTCTTGTCGTGTTTGAGACTTCATTCCTATTGTCCTTATACTTTACCTGCATCTTTATCAACTTCCTTTAAGAGGTTCTGTCAAACATTGAAGAAACAATCATACCTACAAAAGCTGGAAAGAGCAGGAAGTGATCTTCAACTAAAGCAATGCTGAAATACAAAGGCTTCTCTTGTCCATGACTATTCAGAATGACCACAACTGGAATTTATAGGGTAACTAGTTATTTTTTGTTTTAATAAAGTCATACATTTAAAATGAAACTGCAAATTAAATTTGTATCCTGTCAGGTAAAGATATAAATTAACTGTAACTTAATTTATAACTGGAATTACATTTAGTTTAAGCAGTAAACTAGTTGAAACAGATAAATCATTACTGACTGAATGAGGCAATAAAAATGATGTCTTGTGAATGAAGTGTGACACTTGTTAGAAAGCACTTATTTGAAAACACTTTGATTTACATACAACTGAGTTTTGTGAAACATAAATGATGAGTGCTCAGCATGTTACTTTAACTTCCGTAATATGTCAAACCTGTTTGATCAGTTCGAGACAAAGAGCATAAAACAGAATGTATTTTATATGCAAAGCATTTAAGGAAATTAAATAATGCTTTATTTAACATTAATTTTTAATGTTACATAAATGTTTATATAAATATGCATTGTACAGTTTGACATGAAAATAAATGTCTTTATCTGAGAGGGACTATATAATGATTTAAAGTGATAGACACACAATTGTACAACATCCCAGACACAATAATTGTGCTTATATGAGCAAAACATAAAAACTCTGTTAGCTTGGTTTCAGTTGTAAGGGTAGGTACACACACAAACGTAAGTGACAAAAGATCAGCCATTTTGGTTAGCATGACTAAGCCCTTTCCTTGACACATATATTGTGTGGCTGAAATGGGATTTAGAGACTGAATTTGTTTTGATGAAGAAGCAACCAATTAGATTAACTCTCTTAGGTCAGTTCTCTCTAGTGATGTCTTGGAGGTTACAGTTGCCAGGGAGGCAGGCCTGCCTGCTTGCCTTTAAATTTTATTCACATACTATAAAAAGTAATAAATTAAAAGTTTAGTAGAAAGTAGAGACTTATTTAAATTGAATATTTGGGTGTCCATTTTCATCTTACAAGGTAGTTTTGGATGTTTTATATTTCTCTAATACTGCCTGGTAATGATGCAGATGGTTATCTCCAGGCATCAGTAAAATCACTTTGCCTCTTGATGTGGATGAGCAGACTATGCAAATACACACTGATACACAAAAGAAAGTGTCATACTCAAAGCATCTGTTTTCAGGTTGATCCTTATACTTTGTTATAATATAGATATTATGATTTCAAAGAAGTTTACTAGAAGTTTATTCATTGTCTTTAGGGTACATCTTACCTGACAGTGTTTGGCTGTTTACTGATCTTCTAACACTGTCTGGTAATGATGCACTCTGGGGGCTTTAATACTAAGAGGCTTCAAACTCTTTTAGTAGAATATGAACACAAAACAATTTAACAACGAATTCCAGTTACATATGGAATGTAGCATGTAGCCTCCATTTAGCTACAGCTTACTTGTGACTTTAGAATGCGTGCTTACCAGCTAGGTACCTAAGCATTACCAAGACAATATCTAACAAGACCATTGACAATACCTATAGACAACAGTAGGACCTTTCCAGTTTGCTTATTTAATAGAATGAGCAAATTGAGAGTGATTAGAGAAAGAGGTATAGAGAGAAAGAGGTATAAATTGACTGCATGAGGATACTTCTATTCATTTAACCTTGTTTATGTTATTGTTGTCACAGGATTCCCAGTTAATCATTTCCCAGTTAATCTGAATATAGAAATGCCTACATGAATGTACACACACTCACACCCTCTAATGTGTCACAGAATGATGTGCTCATCCTGTCTTTCTTGTGACTTATTGTGTGCATGACAGCCGAGATGTGTGTGAGAAAACAGTATCAGAGATCTTCATTCTAATACTTCATTCTAAGACCTTTTTAAAGACCTAATAAAGACCTAATAAAGACCTTTTTTCACTGTGCAAAAGAGGAAGTAAAATATTAAGGATGATTAAGTTTGGTAGAATTACTTTTATTTTATTTTAAAACCCATTTTAAAGTTTTCTTGTTAATTATGTATGTGAATGTACAGAAGACCGTAGAACACATTTGTGAATTAAACAATGTCAGTAATAAAGGTAAGTAGTAAATTGCTCAATGATTCTGTATGCAAATAATCAAAGGTCAAGGGGTCAGTATTAGGGTTTAATCTAACCAAGCTGTCTTATTACATCTTTGGCTGACACTTGATGCTAACCCTTCGGGTTGACTGTGAACTGTTTGTAAGCACTTCCCTAATATCATTTTTAAAAAGTTTCCTTCAAGATCTTTCTTCTGAAGTAGAAACACTCTAATTCTGTCGTTCTCTGTATGTCTGTTTTTATCTCTCACAGTCACATGACTTCAGAACCTGTCTTTCTTTCCACTGCAATAAAATCCTTTGATTTTTGTCTTACCAGGCAAGTTTAGATGTTAATACTCTAATAAATGTCTAATACAGCCTGGTAATGTTAATACTCTGTCTAATACAGCCTGGTAATGTTAATACTCTGTCTAATACAGCCTGGTAATGTTAATACTCTGTCTAATACAGCCTGGTAATGCCATCAGTCATAAGGAATTTAAGCGTGATTCTTTTTTTTCTGTACCTACACTGTCAAAATTGAGCAGATGTTTGCATACAGTACATGACAATATCTTTATTAATGACTTTTTTAATATGGTTCTGACTCGTTTTATACTGCATTATTTAATTTTATGCTTATTTTGCCTAAATGTTTCCCATATCTAAATTCACCTTTTATTTCAGTCAAATAAAAGCAATAAAACTAAATTGCATCCAAATATCTAGCTTTGCGCATCAAATTCTGAAGCAGTATTTTCTAATCCATATATGAACATATATAAAAGTGTGCACACACACACAACACACTCCAAAGGTCTGTGATTACACTCAAATTCTGTGATTTCCTTTATTTAAACCAGGAAATAATGAATTATGTTAAAATGAATTATGTTAAATAAAGAATCATTCTGTGGTATTTATAGGTCACTAATCAAATTTAAGCACTTACATTTATTTGTCACAGTGACCAAATTAACTACTTTGAACTACTAATGCATTTAGATACTCTTTAAAACACTCATCACAATCGTTTAGGGATAACATGGATCAGCAGGTTTTGCACAAACTTGTGGTACCCATGGAAAACAAAATAGATATTTTTGCTTTAAATATCATCATCATATCAAGTATCTAACTCAATAGAGTTGATTAAATTCTGAAATCAATTGTACACTGATAACAAATATTATAATGTGAATAATTGCATTCGGTTATAAATACAATTTTATATATATAAGTTTTCATTGACTGGTGATCTCAGACGTTTGGACCCAGCTGTTACGGTTTCACTCTATGAAAGGCAGTAAGGCTTTGTCATCCAATCCATTAGATGGCAACACATACATCGTTTCGATTGCCTGCCTGTTATCTAAACCGAGGGAGGATTTTTTTTTACACCAGTAACTACTTCCTTATCATGCCTGCGATATAATTAATTCTAATAAAATTAATTTTATTAATTAAAAAATCACCGCATCATTAAAGACTTCATGGTTCAGGGGGGCCATGTGTTGTCCTACTTGGTGTTTGACAAAAAGTACATCATACCCATGTTCGTCTTAAGTACAATTTTATATGTAGCAAACTGTAAACAAAGGATCAAATTCAGTGTTAAGAGAATTGATCGTCATGGTTTGTTTAGATAATTTATCCATTGAGAACACTTTCAGTAAACCTTTATATCTGCAGGTCGTGGTGGTGCATCTATATACGGCAAGAAGTTTGAGGGTGAATTGCATCCGGAATTGAAATTCACTGGTGGGTAGTATTATAGTGTAATAATGACCCAGTCAAGTAAATAATATTGAAAACAGCAATAAAAGGCATTTTACTGTTAAAACTAAATGGATTAGCTTGGAAATTTGCCTACATAATTTGTTTTGCAGATGCTGGAATTCTTGCAATGGCAAACGCAGGGCCAGACACAAACGCAAGCCAATTCTTCCTCACATTAGCTCCAACACAGTGGCTGGATGGCAAACACAGTATATTTGGTCGGGTCTGCCAGGGCATTGGCGTTCTTAATCGCATCGGCATGGTTGAAACCAATAGCCAGGACCGTCCCATGGATGACATTAAAATTCTCAGAGTGACCCTACCTAGCTAAGACATTTTCAGGTTTATCTTTGTAAAACCCTTTTATTGCATTAAACTGTCAGAGTTTTTAAAAATGTCCTCTGGATTTTTTAATTTGTGTCATTAGATGCAAGTTTTCTGGTTTTAAAAAGGCAGCACCACACTTTTCAACTCTTTTCAACACTTTTACGGTTTAAAGATTTTGTACAGGTAAAGGGTTTGTACATGCAGTTCTACAGAGAATCATTCTGCTTGTTCTTTGTATAGAAATTAAAATGCCTTTTTTTACAGTACAACTCCATGGCCACATGGTGGTGTGATAGCTTTATTGTAGAGAAATTGAATACATTTTGCTGTGATTCCATACATAGAAATGATTCATTATTTAACAAATTATTTAACAGGTATGAACAAGGAAATGTAATTAGAGGTGATAGTAATTATTTCACCACATGCTGCATTAGTCCAATTGTATATTTGTATATTATTGTTTTTATTACATGTGTCTTGTCTTGTCACTTGTCACATTCCTCGTATGTGTAAACATACCTGACAATAAAGCTGATCCTAAAATTCTAAATTTCATAAAGCTGTCACAGCATATGAACTACTTTCTTTGAATCAGATTAAGAAAACTTCCTTTATCAGCTTCTGCTCTGCAAAATGACTCTGCAGTATGACTTTTTTGTGATTTTCTTAAATTAAAAGATGAATATGATAAATAATGTAGATATATATTAACATCCTTCTTTGCTCATATTAGAAAAAGGGCCAATAATTTGACCGTGACTATAAAACATTGTAATTTGTGTAACTAAACATCAAACACTTCTGTTTAAATTGATGCATAATTTTGTTGCGTACACTGGCCTCACAAATACACAGTTATTTGTTTATTTCTGGTATATGTATGCTACACCGACACACGCACACAAACTTACAGCCGCAGCTTCCGAAAAAGTGCCATAAATACACATCTGTACTGTGTTTCCAGCGTCAACAAACTCCACTAAGTACTTGAGCTTACGTGAGAACGCAGCCCTGAACGGACGTGACCGCGCACGCCACCGCCATCTAAAGTCACAAACAGGAACACCCGACAGCGTGGAACAGGAAGTCTCGCCTTTAATAGATTTCCGTCGAGGGACAGAGCTGATTGGTTAACGTGCCTGTGCGTCATACGTCAGCAAGAGCTCTTTGGAGGAACACGTGGGAAACAAGCATGTTGAAATTCACAACAGCACATTTACTCTTTTATTTACAAGCAATTTGATGAAGCTTCATTACAGATCTTTGACCTGAGTTTAAGGGAACATTGTGGAGCAGGGTTGTGTAAAGACGTGGTTCAGGGGAAACAGCTCGTGCTGAAAGTTGAAGACATCGTGAACTGTCTGTTCATAAAGTCAAATAAAAATAAAGCGATGGAGAATTCTGCTGAAGACTCAACTGTGCAACTGTACGGGGACGAAGAAATCGTCGAGGTTATTGATCTAAATGACGCAGAACAGAGCGCAGGTGTGTACACTTGTACAGTTAGCTGAAATGGTTAGGGGCAAGAGATTTTATTGTGCCTATGAATGTCCTCACAAAAATAGCTGCACAAACGTGTGTGCGTGTTTATTTTCATGTTAATGCAGACGGTTGTTGTATTTTCTAAACTGTTGAAAGAGTCTGTATGTGTTTATGTTAATGCAGCCAGATGTAGTACGTTGTACGCTGTTGTGTGTGTTTGTTTAGATGATCTGGCAGATGAGTTGGAGGATGTGGATGTTGCTGGACACATGGAAGACGAGGATGATGGATGGGAGACAGAAGATGAGATGCAGTCTGAACAGGATGACAGTGAACTTAGTTTTTCCAAACACACTGGTAATGTCTTTAGGGTCATACAGACTCAGGCATCTGTGTGTCAAGTTTATTATTCACTGATGCTTATTGATGGTCCTGCAGGTTCAGTCTTCTGTGTTAGTTTAGATCCGGTGACTAATAGTCTTGCGGTCACTGGTGGAGAGGATGACCGGGCATACGTGTGGACTGTGTGCAGTGGAGACTTGCTGTTTGAATGCACCGGTTTGTATCAGACTCTTTCTTTCAGCGTGTGCAGATGGTTCCTTATAAACACAATCAAACAACACAAATCTGATTGCTTCCTTGTCAGGTCATAAAGATTCAGTCACCTGTGCTATGTTCTGCTGTGACTCCAAGCTGGTGGCGACAGGTGACATGAGTGGCCTTATCAAAGTCTGGAGTGTGGAGAGAAAGGAAGAAATCTGGTCTTTTGAAGTTGGAGACCTTGAAGTAAGTTTGAAGTATGTAGCTTGTGATCAACTTGCATTGTTCTTATTTTTGGGAGAGAGTGTAAGACGTTCATCTTGTTTCAAGTGGTTGGAGTGGCACCCGTGTGCCCCGGTTTTGCTGGCTGGCACAGCTGATGGAAATGTTTGGATGTGGAAGGTACCGAGTGGAGAGTGCAAGACATTTCAAGGACCGAACTGCCAGGCCACCTGTGGAAAGATTCTTCCTGACGGTGAGACTTTCAGAATTGCTTCTCTGTTGCTCTCACCTCATGTACTGTGTTATAAGTGTTTGTCTTTCATACAGGAAGGAGAGCAGTTGTGGGATATGAGGATGGAAGTTCACGTCTATGGGACCTAAAACAAGGCGCTGCAATTTATGTTATTAAAGGTAATTTATGCTGCTGTATCTCTGTGTGATCTTCCGAGTAAACCTTGGGTAACATTTCAGTGTTTTTGATAGGTCAGAAATTCTCTTCAGCGTAGCTAGACACATACTCGATGACTTTAGGTGCCAAAAGTGCATATGACCACATCGTCACACGTTGCTTTACAAAGTGGCAACTTTCAAGGATTTTTTTCGGAAGAAGTTTATAACAACTATGACATGTATACTGTTTATAATCTATAATCTAACCCTAATCTATCAAGTCATGTGTTTATAGTCGGGGTTCCCTTTAAAACGGGTCTACTAGGTGTGTGGCATGCAGATTGCTGGTCTGTGCTGTTCAGTTCAGGTGCTGCAGTTTTGACACTTTGACTTTTAATCAAAGAAGAGATGATGACACAATTACTATAGGGATTGTAAATAATGACGTTTTGGTTTATTGTATAGTTACATAGCTGCCAACGCCATCTGTTTGTTGCAATGTGTAAAACTAGGAGAAAACATAGAAAACAAGTGAATACACATCCAACCTTGGCTGTTGAGTTGGGCACGTATACCAGACACAGTATTCCTTCATATTGTCATTCTTGCTCCAAATGCCTTGCTGTCTCATCTTCATCAGGTCAAAAGAAGTCTGTGTTAGATTTGAAATGTGAACGTGTATCATTTGCTCAGGTCATGAGGGTCACCAGGGGGCTGTGACATCCATGGCGTGCAATAAAGACGGAACTCTCATTCTGACAGGGTCAGTGGATGGCCAGGCCAAACTCATCAGCACATCTACAGGAAAAGTGAGCAGACCTGATAGTTTGTGGTCTTGTGTATCTGGTTCTAGGTTTTTAAAGGATTGTAGGATATCCATACATGTAGTATGAGTTCCAAGTTTAAGAGATTACTATACCCTGAGATGAATTGTCCCTTAAAAATATTTAAGAGAACGCATTCTTAAGAGAGTTTCAGATGTAATGCTTGTAGTCTGTGTGTGTGTGTGTGTGTGTGTGTGTGTGTGTGTGTTACAGGTTGTATTCTCGTTTAGCAGTGGAAACAGTGAAGCAAAAGATCGTGTTGAGGAGCAGGGGTGTAACTCTGTGGAATCTGTGGGTTTCTGTAATGTGTAAGTAAAATAAAGTGGAGCGTTTACATACTGATAATCTTGCGAGTTTAAGCTATAATCAGATTTTTATATTAGATTGCCTCTAATCGCTGTTGGATATCTGGATGGAACTTTGGCCATTTATGATTTGAACACACAGAGTCTCAGACATACGTGTAAACATGAGGTAAAAACCTTAAACCATAACCATTCATTTATTTAGATATGGCCAGATTTAATGGCTGCATCATTGTAGTCTTTAATAAACCTGCATGTTTGTTTTTGTGTCAGGTTGGGATAGTTCACCTGCAGTGGGTGGAGGCGTCTGCTGTGGTTTCCACAGGTAACCTGGCTGGTGTGGTGACGCTCTGGGATGCTCGATCAGGGTCCATGATGTCTGAATATCACGGTCACTCTGCTGAGATCCTGGACTTTGTGCTCAACCGGTTGGTCTATTAAAGTGAAAGATCATTAAAGCATGTAGACAGACCATAAAGCTGTTCTGTCTGTTTCTTTCTATTCCTGACTGTCCTGTAAACCAGGGCTGTCAAATATAATGTGCAATTAATTTTGTTTCATTGCAGGCTATAAAAAAGCAAAAATCAAATGCTCCAGGCAAATGCGCAAATTGAAGGTTTTTAAAAAGAAAAACACAGATGTATGATAAATGCTATCCCTAACAAAATTAGAACTGACCCTGAAATGATGCATTTTTATGACTTAGTAAAATCAGTGTCATTGAAATGTTGTCATGCGTCTGTATTGTCCACAGAGAGGCGTCGGTGGTCGTGACTGCAGGTGGTGATCACAAAGCCAAAGTGTTCTGTCTGCAGAGGCCAGACCGGTAGAACTAAACAGACACATGGAACCTGTTAGACTGCAAGAGCTGTGAAAATCCTTGCAGACTCGCATTCAGACTCCGGCTGTTGCTGTATTTGACACTCTTTAACTGGCAGTAGGACTGTTTGTGCTCTCGTTTGATTGGCACCCACACACACACACACAAAGTTGCATGGGGACAGAATTGCATAATTGCTTGTTTACATAGCATTTTCAGTTAAAAGTTTTTGTGGCCATTTGTGTGAAAATGAATAAACCAGCTTCAGTTACTCAAGTTAGGATAGTGCATTATATTATCATTATTATATAGTTATCACACAAATATTTAAAAAATAATATTTTAAATATATATTCATTCATTTCATATTATAAATATGATTAAATCCTGTGTAACTGCCAGTAATGTAACGACGTGTGATCTACAAAAGACACAATTCTCTGTTGTCTACTGCAATAATAATAAAGTTGTGATCTTAATCAGTATCTATAAAATCTAAATGCTATGGCTTTATATTAATTTCAAGTTTCTGGATCATACACACATGGTTGTGAAGAATGTAGTTGTGGTCAGTTTCAGGGATGCAGCCACAGGGAGAAGAGTGGGTTAGGGTTAGTGAACATATGCTTCATAAATGTGAAAACTTCTGTCTCTAGGCAAATTCTGTATGCATACTACGATAAAATTTAAGTAAAGTTTTAAACATAAAAAAATTAGAATGATTTAATAACGTTATGAGAATTTGAATCTCTTTTGATGTTCTTTAAGAAAAAAGTAATACATCCATCACAGGAATTTATTGCTGTACATAATATTTTCTGATTTCTTATGATATTTCTGTTCAAATGCTTCAGCTTGCTTATAGCAAGTGAGTCAAGAGATTCTCTTGTGTTTATTCTGTCTTTATCTGTGTCAAGCATAAACACGTTCCAGTGGTTTGGTCCGAACTGATGTCATTGTAGGTTTGTGAGGCTGCTGTACAGTCTTTCTCTGCTTGACACACAACCAGCTCTCTCTTCAGCAGTGCATGGTCTCAGAATACCGTGCTTTGAGAACAACAAGTATGTGTGGGAGAAACTGATGAGCTCCTTCCCTTGTTTCCATGGTGATTAAAACCTGAGAAGTTTTATATTCTGTTGTAAAGCTTTGTGAATAAAAAGGTAAGTTGTTGGTCTCATTTTTCATTTATTCTGTGAATAACTTTCCAAGAATTGTCTGGCGTGAGTGTTATGTAAAGTAAAAGTAAAAAGTTGTTTAAAATCTCACATTTGTATTATATTGGTGGTGGCATTCAAATGTTTTAATAGATATTTTAAAGGTTGTGTTCAGAGATTGTGTGTTCAAAATAATGAAGTGTGGTAGCTGGGGCAAAAACATTGTTTTAAATGCTAATTCTGGTGGAATTTCAGCCGAAGCCATTTGGAATTAAGGGTTTTGCTAAAAAAAAAATAACAGCAGCATTGCATAGTGGCTTTTGCACACAACTTCTGTCACACACCCTTGTTAGACTGAACGTGGAATTTTTGTATTAGATGATCTTTGAAAACTGAGGGGCACAAATGTCTGTGATGATTGACAACACATTGCCACAGAGGATGTAAACAAACTTGTTTTAGACCTGGAACTTTCCTTGCCTTTAGCCTTTCCTTTAAGGTGAAGCCACTGTTATTTGTGTAGCAGTTTTTATAATGCACACCATTTGTAAAGCAGCATATAACTCCAGTGTCTATGGCTTAACCCTAACCTTTGCCTAAATGCAGTTCTTTGGTAATTCCTGATAATTACACATATTCAGAGCACTGGTGATAAGTGACCGTACACTCTGGCTTGTATTTACACAGTAGTTTATTTCAAAGCTGTGTGTGTCAGTAACAACAGCCATCAAACATTTCAAACAGCCCAGTACGTTTTCAGAAGAGAAAAAATGTTTACGTGGTTTTGAACCTAATGGAGGTTCTGTAGACAAAAACAGAACTGGTCATATAGAGTTTTTTTCATTGCTCAACATGTATTGTAAAGTCTCTTTTCCTTCACACAGGTTAAACTCATTAAACAATGTATGTTTGATGATGATGGCCATGGTGATGCGAAATGGCAGTGATGTGGAAGCCCAGTTCATCTATTGTGTCACACTCCCGTTCTCCTGTGCCATAATCTTCATCAATATGCTTTTAATCTTGGGCATTACCTGCAGCTGCCGGCTTCACAACGCACAACATTATTTTTTCCTAAGCCTGCTGGTCGCTGATCTTTGCACAGGTGTGGCACTTCCCTTCATTCCCTGGATGGGCCTCAATCGCCCTCTCAGTTTCTCATCCTGCCTGCTGATGCATATCTTTCCCAACTTCCTCTTTTTGGCCTTCCTCTTTAACTTGGTATTGGTGCACTATGAGCGATATCTGAGTATCATTAGTCCACTGCGATGTAAGCAGCTCTGGCTGCATCGCCGGTTTGTGCTGGTTCTGCTGGCCGTGTGGGTGCTACCATTATTGTTTGCCCTGTTGCCAGCTTTTGGCTGGAACAACAGGGCCATGCATTCCTGCTGTCCAAATAGCACGAATTATTCAAACTGTGTTGCGTTGTCTGAAGATGGCTGTTGTACGTACCGCAGCATCTTTCCAGATGCCTTCATTGTTTTGGAGGTTTATGGTCTCCTTGCACCTGCCATCCTGGCCATTGCGGTCATGACATGTCGGGTGCTGTGGATTACTCGAGAGCAACTGAGGGGCATCCAGCGTCTGCAGCATGCTGTAGCAAATAAACAATGCAGAAGAAAATTGGACATGCGTTATGCTTGCTGTGTGACAGCTGTTTTTTTTGCCTTTTTCGTCTGCTGGGTCCCTTATATTGTTTATACCCATATGGGCATTACATTTTTGCTTAGCCAGGGGGAAAGGACCAGTCGCACCAGCCACATTGTGCTCTCCTGTGCTGGGATTGGGGGCATGGCCGTGGTTCCCCTTCTTTTGGGACTTGCCAACAGGGAGTACACAGATCCAGTTAGAAAGCTGTTTTGTAAAACGCGGTATCACTACAGAAATACAAGTGTGCAAATGGACACAACCCTTAGAGTTTGTCACAGTTAATGTTACTGAATTCAGTTTATTTATTAGTCGTGTTTTTGTTATCTGTTCTGTGTACAGATAATACATTCTCTGTTTGGATTTCATCTCCACTATATTTTTTTAGCACTATTGAAGATTTAAACTTCTAGAATATCCAAATGAAAAATATTTTAAACAATTTACAGAGGTAAAAAAATCTGCTCGTTTTGAACAAATGATTAAAAATCTTTATGAATTCACAGTGAATTTCATTTACATTTATGCATTTGTCAGACGCTTTTACCCAAAGTAATCTACAGTACATTCTAGGTATACAATTGTATCAGTATGTGTTCCATGAGAATCAGACACATGGCCTTTGCACTGCTAATGCTTTACCAATTAAGCTACAGGAACAATTAGGAGTTTTTTTCAAACTGTGGTTTGGACAATGTTCATGCATACTTAAGATGGATTAAACCAAGAGCCATGTAGTACTTAGTGAAGTTAGGGTTAGATAATAAAATTTGTTTATTTGAAGAATTAGTAATTAGAAATTTACATTTACATGTATTCATTTAGCAGATGCTTTTATCCCAATAGAGGATTTAACATTTTGTCTTAAGAAAGCTAAATGGGGTAAATGGGAAGACTTTGTACTTTTAGCCATGAACAATTCTGCCTTTAGTAACTGTGTTTAGTGAAAAAGACAGCCATACAATCTTCAGTTGCTCATCTCCATTATTCTACATTTTTCCAGATATCTGGTTGAAGTTCAAGTAAATCTAAAGATGTGTATGTCCTCTACCTTCCTTACAGTTCAACTGTTCCTCTACCTTCACAAAAGTAATGTTGTATTGTTCTGCTGTATTTTATAAATAAGTTTAAACCACTAAAACTACTAAGAAATCTGATTATAATCAATATTATATGGAATATAACTGAGACCAAGTCTTGAGAGTTAAATCAGACTACATTGCAAAGAGGTGAAAGCAATTATGCTGAATTATTTCTAATTAATCCTCAAGACTTAGTCTAAGTTTGGTACATAGTAGGGTATGAGTTATTTTAAACAGTTCACATATGAGCTTAAATTCATATACATTTCTCTGAGGCCCCTAAACAGGCCCCAAGACATTTTCAGAGAAATGTTTTATGTCATCAGCCATCAACATGTTTGTTGCCAGATTTGTACATCACATGTGATTTCTTTGCCTGTTTTACATCATAAGCCATTTCATCTTACTCGGCAATGTTCTGCAGCTCATCCTTGTACATGTGGACAGAAGGAGAATAACAAATGTATTGTTGAAGAGAAACAGACCAGGCCAATGTGCACAGGTCTAGATGGATACGTAGAGGATATATATTGCCTAGTTGTGTAGTTCTGCACAGAGAGAGGGAGAGAAGTGCTATGCTTTGTATTTCTGTTATTGTGAAATGAATGTTTCTGTTGCTATAGCACACTGAAAAGGTTTATTTAGGTCTTACTAAGAGAACATGATTTTTACTGCGAAAATACATTTTAACAATGGAAATACACTGTTTTATTACAAAAACCAATAATTAACATGGATTAATATTTATTAATATATTAATATGAAGTAATATATATTAATATTCTCTTTTTTCTTAACCATCCTCTTGTTTATAGGGTGCTTATTTACCCAAAAGGAAAATTTTGTTATCTTTTATACAGGTTTAGCTCAACATGGGGGTGAGTAAATGTATTAATTCTGTAGAACACAAGTTAGACTTTTTGAAATCTATTGCAATAATTATTCAGATAATAACAATACTACATTTATGATGTCTTGAATGTAAATGTTTATGTACATACAAAAAGGTTACTGGATACAGCAATTGTAAATAGTAGTACAAACACACAGATTTTAGTTTCAAATAATATAACTTTTTGGACTTTATATAACTTCTATTGGCAGGTAAGTCCAGAAAAAGCAGGAAGTGATTATCAAAAATATAAAAAATAACATGAACAAGAATCTATAACCTGTTAGATTACACCACAATAACATTAGTATTGTTATAAGATTAATAGAATCCTCACAAGAAACAAAGTTTGTAATTTGTTGTAATTTAGTCTTAAATGGCTAAGACACAGAACTGTGTGAAAGACATTAATAATTTACATTAAAATGCTATGTATTATCCCTCTGTTAGAATAGCACTATTAGGGTTAGGGTTACAGTTTAATTATGATTACAAAAATGAAAGCAACTTTCAGGGTATGTAAGCTGCCTGAATTTCAATGACAGTCAAAACTACTGTGAGGTTCACACACACATTTTATAAATGAGAATTTATTACAGGAGTTTGTTAGGGAAGGTTAGGAGAACGTCTCCCCTGACACAAACTCACCCTCTTGAATGGTTTCGGTTGGTTTAGGGAGAAAAAGGAAGTGCACGGGCCCACGCCTGTTATTGGGGGACATCAGTATGCTTATGACATTGGGTACGTAGTTTTCTTTTATTATTTATTAATTAGGTTTTTATTCATTGTTATCTTATATTTGAGTACCAATTTTTGTTTGTTCAAGGCTCTTTTGTTGTTGTTTTCTTAGGTTGTATTCCTTGTGCTCTAGGATTAGGGTTAAGTTTATAAATCCAGAGCCCAGCCCCCTAAAGTAGCCATGCCCGGTTGTGCACGGGCCTTCCCACCACTGGCCGCTTCGCTCCCAGACGAAGCCTGGACACAAAACCCCAGGGGGCTCCCCAGTCACCCCATCCCAATCAACCAGAGCATTCCTGTTAAGGTCAGTTGTGTTTGTGATTGGGTTATCTGGGTTGGGGTGGTCAGGGTTTTTGAATTTTGTAAGGTTTAGGTCTGTGAGGTTTAGGGTTAGTTGTGGTTGTCCCAGTTGAATTTATTAGGGTTTGGTCCGTGAGGTCTGGGTTTAGTTGTGGTTGTCCAAATTCAATTAATTAGTGTTTTAGTCTATAGGGTTAAGTTTAAAGGTTAGGGTTAGGAGAAGGAAAGACCTACGCCCCAGAAAAATTCCAGGGGTGGGTTAGGGTTAGGGTTAGGGTTGGGGTTAGGAGTTAGGGGACTGAAAGCCTAAAAAGGCTGGCTCGGGCACAGGCATACTTAAAACGTATTTCTCTACTTTTTTTAAAAAAAGAATTAAAAAAGAATTAAATGTGATAAAACAAAATAAAAAAGCTTAGAGAAATAAAAGTCCTCTTGGGGTTAAGAAGAGGGT
>JAZGTI010001777.1:0-41146 GCA_036877585.1 Botia kubotai | reverse complement strand
TAAAAATATTTGTGACACTTGACTTTTTGATGCAAACCCTCATTCCTCCATTTGCTCTCCTATACATCTTCAAACACTCCTAACAGAACCTATAGCAAACACAATGCAACAAAACCTACAAGAACAATATATATAACACACATTTTCTTGCTCTCCAGAGGACAAAAGGTGCCTTCAATACTTTGGTCCCCTAGTTCAGGTTCTATAAAGAGGACACTGCGGCTGACAGAGGAGAATTACTCTCGGAAGGTCAGACTACAGAACGATGTGTGAATTGAGGTCTTATGGGGTTGGGGTGTGGGAATGTGAGGGAGAGTTATAGAGTGGTGAGAACTGCCCTCTGTTTGCCCGCCACTGCCTGGCTGTCAATCAAATGCCCAAGGCTCACAGCTCATAATTCATGTGATGTGAGAGAATGTGTGTGTCAGAATCCTCACAGGAATACTCGCACAGACCCAGAGCAGTACACACACATCCTCCTGTTTGTTTTACTTTGTTTTTGTATGAGATCTTCATTAGATATGCACTTATATTGAGCTATTAAAGAACAAACAGTTGAGAAACACATACTGCACGTCTAGTGTAGAACAAAATGCACAGATGCGCATATGAACGCAACATTCATTAATGTATAATCAAATACTGCACAATCAAAGCTGCACAACAGTCACAAAGTGATTACAAAAATGCTAATTAAATGAGCCAATGGCTAGTACTATATCATTATGTTAGCGTCTTAAAAATACTAATTAAAAAAATGCAGAGACCAAGTTCCATCTAAGCTCCAGACTATAGCTTTACATTACACCTCTGGCTGCTTCCAGAGGGAGAAAAACAAGCCAATTAAAACAGCCCCTGAAAGCCGGACAGCAGCGATTCAACAACTGTCCCTCAGTGCCTCGTTCCCTGTTCACACCCCCTCCCTTCTCTCTCCTCATCACTTAATTTCCTCAACTCTCCATCTGTCATTTGACTCATTTATCTCCACCTTCCCCTTAATTACGGTTTTGTGAGTGCATGGTTTATCTTGAAGACACCTTCAAGGGTGATTTGAGGAGCTTTTGGCTTGAAAGTCACAAACTTAATGAGTACACGTGTGGGTATAAACAGCACTATCTGTACACATCCCAGAATTCTAATCTTTAACACCATGCAACGATCCAAATACAGGACACACATATTTACAAGCGTTAACAGATTAGGAATGTCACTGCAACAACATGCTAGCAACTGTCACAATACAACCATACTAAAAAATAACTATTCAAATAACTATTCAACTATTCAAAACACTCCATCATTACAATAATGACTGTTTCCAAACACTTTAACTGTGCACTAAATTCCACTTGGACAAACAGGAAGTTCCCGCCCTAAAATTCACAAGACTGGCAGAGAGCTTTCTGATTGGCTAACAGGCACGGACTGTTAATCGATTAGAAACGTTACAAGACACACAGAAATCAATTGCTGATGTCCAACATGGCACAATGTGTTCAGTGTCATATCAGAATATATGCAAATTAGATTTAAGAGCTCTGTCAGAAGGGACAATTATAAGCTTAAAATGTAATTCTGCCTCCCACAGAAGCTACTGTATGAGTCAGAAGACTATAAATATTGCATTACATTGACTAGTTTTATGTGCTTTCATTTGAAACAATATAAGGGTTAGCAAATCATTTTTGGGAGAATTATTGTTTTAATAACTGTTGTTGTAGAAGAAACGCTGAATTACTTTGGAAGCTGAATTACTGTCCAGACAGATTAACTCATAGGGGCAGTTGTGGCCTACAGGTTAAACAGTCTGACTTTTAACCAGAAGGTTGCTGGTTCGATTCTCAATAACAGCAGGTAACAACTAAGGTGCCCTTGAACTCTTGGCCCCTTACTCTCGATTGCTCCAAGGGCCCCGCGGTGCTGCCCACTGCTCCCAGGTGCTCCACTTTCTTTTAGGGTTTCTTAAGTCCGGAGCATCTCTGCCAGATTCTTTCTTGTGTTCAAATGTGGCCACTGGAAGTCTCAGCAACAGAGAACACACCTGGGACGCAGACTGTCTTTATAGCTAAGAAACGCATCATCTCGAGACAAGGAGCCAGCTAAGCTCGCCGTCTCACGCTATGAGCGTGCAAAATAAATTAAAGCCAGACCACTAACAGCCCGCCCGCTTAGAGCTGTTGACAGTGCTACTTCAGTGATCAGAGAGAAGCAACGCATATCCTGCTTTCTCTTTCTGCTTTTGCCTGCTTCATTCGCCGCCAAACAGAAACAGAATAGGAGGCTTGTCCTCAGATCCAAACAAGAATGCACACAGCAGTGGCGTGACACAAAGCAAGCGGGATATCTCCAGCCGTGCGTCATGGGAGCTAAACATATTCTAAAAGGTTTCTGATCTGTTACACTTCTTAATCACGCTGCTCTGTAAATGATGCATAACTAATTCTGAAATGGCACCAGAACCTTCATCACTCCGCAAGTACAAATGTGCAGCCAAAAAAGCGATTTTCCACTCCATCTCTCTCAATATAATGTCATGCAGTCTGCTAGCAATATTTTTGACCCTAACTATTATAAAGTATGGACATTTGGGTTTATTGTTCTTATTCGCCAGTTGTGAATAAGACATGTTTAAATATGTTAAATGAGTATGTGAATGCATAATGAAAACACAAACTAAATATTCTCAAAAGTTTAGAAATAGAGCCAATAGATGGATTACTAATATTAACAATAATGCTGGTATCACTGGATAGCTACTTAAAGACAATGAAAGGCATCTTTATAAAATAAAGCATAATTTCAGCCCAAAAAACTGTAATGATATGAGACCACTGTTGTCATATTTCGTATGCTAATTTGAAATATGTAATGGTGTTTGGTATTTTTCCATGCTGGTAATTAGAAGTTGCTATTATGTTTATTATCAACACAGAAAACAGCTGCCACGGAAATAACAAAGATGGCCGCCGACTGAACCGACTTTGCCTTAAATTGACATTGACTGAGTGTCTAAAGAAAACTTTCGAAAAGTTTAGATTTATTGTTACTAATTATCTGGCGTCAGTAACTCTGTGTGTGTATGTGCGTCAGTTTGAGCACTTGCAGAATCAGCTATATTCAAAAAACACTCTTAATGAAAGATATTGATGCGCACGGTCTTCTAAAGTGATCAATGCTGATAATTGATCCCATTACGAGGACAGAGGCAGAACTCAACGACACAAAGTAAAGATCTGTTCAACACACAGTGTCCTGTGAGAGTACAGTAATCCAAACTGATTGAATTGACATTCAGCTCGGTCAATTCTATATCTGCCTCTCTCGACATTTACAAAACAAACAATGGCAGCTCTGCAACTCCACCGATAACATCAAGGATGAAAAAAAGGGTACAGGGAGCTTTCAATGTAGTTTTTATTCCTAAGTTAGTTAGCTTGAGTTTAGTTGCAGTACATCAAAAGCTTTTCGAGTCTTGAGACCGACAGCACATCAAATGTAATTGGTTAAAAATCTCCATCCATTGTTCTACTCATTCTCTAATACTGAAGTAATATGTGGCTCACCCATGGCACAGTGCCAGTCAGATTCTGTAATAAGTTCTATTATCTTACATTGAGTTTATAAGTTATATTGTCTTATATTCAGCTGTGCTAAAGATGATGGACATCTCTTCCTCTTTTCCCCAGCGGAGTTTGAGGAACAGTTTGGATGTATTTAGGAGGATTAGCATTAATAAGATGAATATATATATGAAATATATAAAGAGACATAGCTTGATTAATAATGCACCTGAATAATAACGTAATAACGTAACAATACGTTTTTGAGCCATCAAAAAACAACACAGGCAATATATGCAAGCACACGTGCATACGCACAGCTGTAAATCTTCTAACCCCGCATCACCGCGGCAGGTGCTTAAGGTATTAATGAACTAATATAATTCAACTTCACAAATGTCATGGCTTTACTGTAACTCAGTGGAGACGCCATTGAAATGAAACGGACATATTAAATCCGACAGTACTTTTCATCTTGGCAGTTTATGACACAGTCCAGCTGTTTGTAAAGGTTAATAGAGACTGTGCATTCAGTGCGCATTCATATATGCGTGTGCTAGAGTTACCTGGGGGTGAACTGTAGGCTGCTGAACTGTGGAGCTTATCAAAGCATGAAAGAATGGATGGAAGATGAGATTTATTTGAGCCTTGAGGGGACATATAGATGGAGAGATGTGTGGCAGGTGAGAGAGGTTTATGGGCAGGTGGAAGGGTTTCACACTGCATATACAAAAACTCAAGTCAGCATAACTGGGCTTACAGCTCTGTTGGTGGTCCATAAGTATACAAAGCCACTCAACACTTACCAGCACTTTGCTACTTGATACACGGCTGAAGGTGGTGTTAGGGGGAGGGGCATTCTTATTCTACCGAGCATGTGATTGGACAAAAATTTGTTAAGTGCAAGATGAATCATCACTTTTTTTGGGATCTGCAAAGCTGTCTTTAGAATTCTTTGGGTAGCGATTTGTTAGTGATCACGTCTTTGAATGCGATATTATAACATGAATATGTGAGTGTTGAGGGACTGTTATACTGAATCCAGAAAGGTAAAGACAAGTATCAATAATACTAGCAGCAATAAGAGGATTGATTCAACAGCCACTGTGAGCTTACATGAAGGTTGAGCAAGGGATCGTGCATGTGTGTATTATACACGGCAAGTATGCGCTATAGGAAGTTGAGTTTAATCCAAAGTGAAGGGCCTTATGTCAAACTAAATCTATATAAGAACATGATTTAAGAATTCATGTAAGTGGTTCTCAAAACTCAAACAGAAAACTAGAAAACACACAAAAACCAAACCATTAAAACAAATGGAATAAAACTGAAAACTGAAAGTCCCGTTTTCCATAATTTGGTTAAATCGCTGTTTTATTTTTTCACTTAAATGAACTAGACAGCTATTTTGCTAATAAACCTCAATTACATTTATATATCATTTGTTGACAACTTTCATTTAGCAAAAAATGTCATTCTTAATTTTCAAGTTACCGAACATGACAACAAAAACATTACAATAAAATAACTGTTAACACAATCTGGTTGTTCATTGTTATTAACGGAGTTAATTAATTAGTTGATCAATTAAATGTTGGTGCTTTCTGTTAACTGCAATTATTTTCATGAATTAATCAGCCAATCACAGATCAGTTGGACTCCTCTACAGACCACAGCTGGAGAACCATTGGTGTAGAAAAAGCCAGAGAAGACACAGTTAATCACATCTTATATGTATGAAGAGAGAATTAGAGAATTAGTATCTTTTAATCCTCCCCTTAAGGAAAATCTAACCCATTTCACCTACAGAAATCCAGGATTTTCATTTTTAGAACTGTATCCTATCCATTAAAAGTGACAGATCCGTACAGTGTTGACATCTTAGAAGATCCAACACCTTCAAAGTGCAAGACACCATGACATCCTGCTTGGAGTGTGATGGAAGGCTTAAAAGGAGACGAAGCGCGTCAGGATCGCGACACGTTTGGCAGAAAACGTCCCTAACGGTCTCGAGGTTTTCCTTCATTTAATGGGTGAGTTTTCCCGACACTTTGAGAACAGCCCTCACTGTCATTTGTGAAGATAAGAGGACCTTTATTCTTTCTTTCCGAGTACTGAAGGATAGATGAATGGATGAGTGTGACAGGATTGTGTGACTGTGGGGATCCTGCTGAGACTTCTGTCCTCTGGGAAACAGTAGCAGGGTTGGAAATGTGTGGATGAAAAAGAGGGTAACGAAGACGAAGGTGGAATGATACTCAGTCTCTTCATCATCAGCTGGGAAACTTTAATAGGCAATTAAATAAACCGCCGTGTGATTCTTGCTGTGAAAATGGGCTACGTGAATCTCCTACAGTAACAACCATGTAAGAAGCAACTTACATTTTGCTTATGCCGGTTATCTGCTTAATACAGCACATCCACTATGAAACAATTTCCCACAGGGTGAAGTATATACTGGACAGTGTACTGAAGTACATTTACTTCAATTGCATTTTTAACATGTTGTCATTGTTTATCTCTGCAGAACCATACTGGAGGGCACAACTGAATTAAAAGCAGCAGCAGAAGCCTTTCAATTAATTTGCGTCTTAAGAAAATATAAGAGTATACTTCAAAATTAGGCTGTGAAAACGTTTGGGGTAACAAACAAATAGAAATGTCTGAGGAAATGTCTCTCTCTAGTTAGAAAACCTGAAGTGTCTTTAGAAACGCTCTTTTTTTTCTACTAAGTTTTAAAAGCGAGTTCGCTATAGGCTTAATTACAGTGAAATTTAAATTTAGCTACTTTTTTTTTTTAAATACACCAGCAAAATCTCCTCCTATTTTAATAATAAAGGAAAAGCTTTCCCTCCTGAGTCTACTTTAACTGAGTCTACTTTAACGGAGTCTATTTTAACTAAAACCCTAATCATTCCCCCTGCCAGCAGCTTAACCTGCCGCCCCCCCGCACTGCCCCACCACCCGCCTCATCATGCCCTCATTTCTATCAGAGAGAGAAAAGACCTTCACACCGTCCCACAGAGGGAGGAGGAAAGGTTCTGGAACTGCGCGTGGTTTGATCTTCATCCGTAATGCAGCAGAGCTATTCTGGGATGCACACGCTAAATCGACGATTTCCTCCACATCGAATGCTTGCAAAGATAGAAGCAGGGGAAGAAAGTAAAACAGAAGAGAGAGAGCAAGAAGAATCAAGAAAAATGAATGAACAAACAATAAAAAGAACAAAAACAAAAGAAAGTAAACAAACAAACAAAGAAGCGAATCAACAAACAAATAAACCCTAAATAGTGTGCTGGCATGATCTCATCAGACTGGTATGTCTGTTGTCCCTACATCAGCCATTGTTCTGCTCTGCCGGAGTGTCACATCCAGTCAGAAAGAAGAATGTACGTTTTCATGATTAACACACAAGCATCAGTTTCTAATGCAAGCGAGCAAACGAGCATCCCATCAATGTCATAGAGCCAGCGTCTCGTGATGCTCCTCGCTGACGTTTCACAAAATCTGGCAAACGCGCTGCTCTACGAGCTGATATCAAACAGACCAGTGAACGCAAAAGTGAACATACGCCTAAGAGCATTAACGAGCTTGTTATGGAGAACAAAGCGCTGAAAGCAACATTAAAATGGCGGCAAATGAAGATGAGAGTACAAGAACAAGAACAATAAATGATTACAGGAGGAAACTGATGTTAGATGATTAAATCAGAGAGTGCGTGAGGAGAAGAGAGGAATAGAAAGAAGCGTGTGGAAGGAGACGCATGAGCTGGGTAACGTGTTGTGACAGTAATCAGTGGTCCAATAGCTCTCCTGGTCCAATAGCTCCGCTTGAAAAAGAGAATGCCTGTAAAACAAAAGCGAGTGCGCGCACTGCCTCCCGCGTGGCGCGTTTTTGCTAGTGCTGTCCCTCTCTTTTATGGCGTACTTAGAGATCAGTGTGTCCTTTTAGGCTGGAAGGGTAGAATGAAGATAAATACTGTGGTCCTGGGCTGTATTCTATAAAGCCCCATCTATAAATCAAATAAGAAACAAACATTAAGACTGGTCCACCAAACATGAACTAATGGAAAAACAACAAATGCTCTTTTTATTAAACTCTCTTTGATTGTTCTTCAGCGTACTTCAATTCTCATATGCACTTTGTTGCAGCTTGACGTCTTTAGAAAAACAGGCCTTGATTTTCTATGGCAACAGCGAGTATTGTTTGATCCAAACAAGCAAGTGTGCCAGGCCACGCTTTGGGTTGTAAAGGCTTGCAGAGGTCATACCGCTCCGAGTAGGGAGTTTCCTCTCAACGAGAGGTATGACCAATCTGGTGGCCTGGCTCTGATCTGTTTGTGTGTCCCCACGCCAACGAGAGGCCAAAGTACGGCCAAGGCGGGGCCAGAGCTAAGCATAGTCCACAACGATGCGGTCCATACTGGCCCAAACCGTCCCTTCACACAAGCCGCAAGTGTGTCTCAGAGCGCCGAAAACATTCCATCATCACCATGGCAACCACCATTGACATAAAACACTTCACTTCAAAACAAATCCAGGCACAATATGAATTCTCTTGTTCAAAAATAATACAAAGTTCTAAGTGTCCATACCTGCAAATTCCAAAATTCCACTAATCTTTGTCTGGCATGAGGAGGAATGTGAATTATCATGGACACTAAACGTGACTGACTCACGAATACCACAAATTCTATCTTACTTTCTGCTAAACGTGTGTCTTAATGTAGTTTGGACTTTTGGGCCTTTGTCTTGGGCCTAAAACAACTGTAGACACCCGCCAAAACAATCCCACAAAATGTATTTTATAAAACCAGACACAAAAAGAGCAAATCAAATAGAAATCTGGTTCTTGTCAACTAGGAAAAATCCTTAGGGAGACGACTGCTGTGAACTTTTGTTCATTTCTAAATTTAATGGTTTAAATAGACCTACAGGGTCCATAGAGATGTACCACAGACTAATGTTTCCTAGGCGGTACAACAGCAGCAGACTTTGGAGGACTAATCCTGAAGTAGTTTTACAGACAGCGAATAAATGGGTGACTGTGGATTAGTGTCCCTCCCTCTGCATCTTCATTAAGATGATCACAAAATGCCAAATGGGGAAAATATAGCCTGGATTTAATCTGGATTTTACATGCTAGTTTAAGATTGAACAAAGCTGAGGAGTTTCAGAATTCAGATTAAAAGATTCAGGCAGAAGAGCAGGGAAATAGAGCCATACTGCTCCCAAAGCAGTAGATGGCAAACTCATTAGAGGTCTAAGGCAGTTCAAACCAAACTGGAAGGGTATAGACATTAAAAAATGAGCTAATATCCGATTCTTGGCTACGTAAACAGTACCAATAACCTTTGTTAGAAGTAGCTAGAAAGACTCATTCAGTGCAATGCAATCACAGGGGCTTATTTAAGATGCTCTCAACCCAATAAAGAACAGCCACATCAATTAATGACCACAGAGAACAAGATGAAAGGTCCTATTAAAATGACAAAACTATTGAGTTGGACACAGTATTATTAAAAGTGGTAAAGTGTGTAATTTCCTCACAGATAACGTCAATAAACAGTTTCACAGTCGGGTTTTTCGAACACTATCCCCCATCTCTCACTGTTCGAAAACACACAGTCCCGCCCCACGCTGTGACATGTCAAACTGAAAGACACAAAAACAGTGTCAACACATTAACCAGTGTCAAAACTTAAATACTTCATTGCACATTAGACCGGGATATTTTGACAATGACAAGAAACACACACGGTATTACAACACAAGTCTTACTGTATAGGAAAATATTAAACAAACAGCCAAACATGGAATCCAGTTCTGTTGATGAAAAAGAGCCTCAACTCTCTCTGCAGCTGTTGACATCAATTAAACGCAATAACCCACAAAAAATACTTTGACATTCACTTGACAGGACAATAGTCCTCTGAGATTAACACAAATTAGCTTGGAGGAAGAGCACTAGCGATATAGAATTTAATTATATAAGAATATAAATGTACACGAAGAGACAGTTGCTATGAACGTAATGGAAGACAGAGGGTATGTGATTAATGCCTGACCTCCAGTCCCTCTGCCATCAAGTTTAACATTTATTTATGGATATTTTCAATGCATGTACATTTGACTGCGCGAGTGCCTCAGGGATCATACAGATCCTTTGAGTTTTTTCCTCAAGCAAAACACTTCTGACATGTGTAGGTTCTCAAGTAAAGAATTATGAATATATTAACAGAATTAAAACTCAAGCGGCGTTCTTCTTGCTTCAGCTAATTTGCAGTCAACCATAACAAAGAAGACCTGAGGTTGCCTTCAGGCGACCATCACTCTAGTGCAGATATCCGAATTTCCCATTGTAAAATCCCTGTCATACACAGACTCAAGCTTACTGATATTCTGAAACAGCAACGATATTAAAAAGACATTCGATATTCACAATTTCGCCACATAATATAGTTCATTATCATTACCGTTAGCCGTTTATATAGTCACCAATCTAAGTTAATACAGGATATGTGGTCGCATGTGCGAGTTTATTCGCATTTTACGACTGCTTCAAACGCGGCTCATCCAATCAGATTTTAGAATGGGATCTATACAGAGTGCAAACCACCAAACAGAGGATGATTCTTCAGCTTCTGAAGTCCCTGTGGTCAGTAAGAAAACTGGTCGTCCTTCAGTGCCGCCATCTGCTTAACCTAAACTGCCTCGGCAAACAATTTTGTTTAAGAAAGGTTAATGCAGGTTGCCCTGCTGTTGTTTGAGCAAATCAAATACCTTCTATGTTTTGGTGACTTTGGAACCGAAAGCGCTGGATCTCCTACCTTCAAATACGTCAGGCTTTTTCTGCCAATATAAACGTTTTGAAGGTTGTGTAGCTCAGGACAGATGGGAAGACTTTAAACAAACTTGCTACTAGTAAAAGAGCAAAAGATGAGGCCATGGTAGAAAACCAGCACCTGTGTCAACATGGCTCCCTGGGTCATATTTACTGATGCATCATTAATTTCCTTGGAGTGCCGTCTCTCCTTCAGACTCTCTGCAAGCTTTTAGTGAAGATGAAAGACAGCAGAAGGTAAGGGACGGAGGGCAGCTATTTAACTCGAGGAAAGGTTGGCAGACTGCTGCGTCTGGCAAACTATGAGCTTGTTTAAGGAACTTTGAATGTGTTTGCAAAGACAGCTACCAAGAATCCCTCACCTCTGGTGTATTATTCCTCTGAAAAACTGAAGAGAAATAACTTTTTCTGTCCATGCGTCTATCTCCAGAAAAATACGGAATACTTTTGTTAATGTCAAAATTTTACACCCTGACCAAAACATTGCATTTAGAAACGGACAACAAATTCAAAATTGTCAACGGCACTAAATTGGCAATATGTTTTGGTTAGTATTAGTGAATCTGTTTTGATATTCCCTGGATAAAAGAGCAAAAAGTTGCATTTTTTGTTCAGAACTTTAACCATGTTTTTGAACTGTCATTTCAGGAAAAGGTAAAGACTGAATTCACAGCTTGACCTACAGAAGTCCTTCGCGAATGTTATTTGTTCTTTCTGGCCGAATAAAGGCAGCTACTGCACAAAGGTGTCCAAACCATTTTGTCACATCATATGTAACCTATTTCTCTAAATAAAATCTATTTCTCTAAATGAAATCTATTTCAATATAGCTAACCGCATTACATGCAATCAAAATATATAGCGCTTGTGCATTCGGCCGTATATTGTAAACTTCCTTGATTTTATCCATGTGTGAAGGGAAGAAAACACCACAGGCATGTTTATGTAAATCTATGTATGGCATCCCGGACACGTGCAAAAGTGTATCACATCAACCACGATTATATAATCAAAACCCTTTGCCTGTAAAAGCCTCGACTGACGCTTGGCATGCTGGGTATTCACCCCCTCACTTTCATACACACATGAAATAGAACGTCACCCGCTGTACCGCATTTTCTGCCTCTGGGTCTTAAAATGTCAACAGAGCATTCAATGCACGAAACTCGGGTAGCACGAAAAGCTTGAGAGGACAGGAACACTTAAACCAAGATAAACCCTAAATTCTCTCCATCTCGCTGTAGAAACGTCGGTGGCATTTCCAAGATTACCCATCAGCCCCAGACTCACTGCAAAACACATTGGGAACTGTGGAAAAAAAACAGCTCTAAACAGATCCTGGAAGTGTCCATTCCGGTGAAATTCCAGTCCTGCAGCTTACATTTCCTGCAGCGTATTTTGTCATCCTACGCTCAATATAATTTGCAGCCCATCAAAAAAACACTCAAAAATGCACCTCCCACGCAACACTCAAAAGGTACAAAGCTATATGTCCTGATGCTAATAAAGGAAGGGTGTGGATGTGAATTTCTATAAGTGTCTTGCTTTCAAGATCAAATGTAGTATCGAAAACCTTTCATTTAGAAACAAAGGAGCACAGAAATGAAGACGACTCACAAATGCATGTTTATAAAAAGAAGCCCAGCAATCATTTTACTCCAGTGCTTTTTATATTCTTGGGTATTACAATGGTTAAATTACACTGCGACACGTTTATCGAGAGCCCTTTGGCTTCTGTTTAAAACGCACAGCTGAAGGGGACATAAAACAAGCACATAAAAGGCATGAGGCTTTACGGGTGCTCATAAACAGCCAGAGAAAGTGTAATATTAAAAAGCAGTTTTAGCTGGTTTGTGCTTTTCTTTCTCTGTTTTCAGGAAACCACAGTCCAATCCTGAGCCACTGCCTAGAAATAAGGACAGAAACAGATTTATGGTGCAACTTTGCCCCAAGTAAAAGCAGTGTTTATTATCACCCCCGAGCTTCATGGAAAACGAGGGACGGGGATTAAGACTTTTTGTCCTCTTGGCACGCTGTTGAGGCACACCGCAGAGATGACTTATGGTTGAGACGGTTTCAAGCAGCCCTTGTTGTCATGTTTAAAGTGAAACCTTTCAACCTTTCCTACAAATGCAAGGCGGGACATAACGCCATAATGCAAACATTTGGCTAAAATCGAAGCTTAAGTAAAACTCTTAACGAAATATTAGGACAGCCAAAGAAGATCCAAAGATCAAAGAAGACTGAATTGAATCAATAATCAAAAAAATTTAAACAAAAAAAAAAATTTAAAAATCAAAGTTATTATTT
Organism: Botia kubotai; assembly: GCA_036877585.1. Taxonomy (NCBI): domain Eukaryota; kingdom Metazoa; phylum Chordata; class Actinopteri; order Cypriniformes; family Botiidae; genus Botia; species Botia kubotai. Next base: position 28,433 of record JAZGTI010001777.1, on the reverse strand, counting down.
GTACAGTTTTAAGGTCTTAAGCCCTATCTGACTATTTTACTGTATGTTCTACAGACACCAGAATTAGTCAAGCGGGTCACTGACCAACATGCTTAACGAAACAGCACCCTGCATTTACTCCATAAGCAAAATGGTGTATTAAAAAACTCACGATTCTCTTCCGTAACATGATCACTCCAAACTATCTGTTCACGCCAAAACACCTTTCCTCCTTCCATCATTCAAATTACCATTCAGCTCAATGCTTTCTGTTGTTCAAGAATAGCAATGGTTTTATCACCTGTCCTCCAGGCTAATCAATTTCCCTGCTGGTCTAAAATATTTCCATTCCAAACACTGACTCATTCTGTCTGAAACAATAAAATTGCACTTTGCACGGGTGAATAAGCACAAAATCCACGCTAACATCTACGGAATAGATTAACTGCATTTCCTAACGCTGCATTGCTATCGCCGTTTTAAAGCTAATGGCCTTTTGTTATGTAGGAATATAAAACCCTCACACGCAGTGAGACATAATTGTCAGAATAGGAGCTATTATCTGCAACAGCATCACAGTGCAGCTTAATTTAAAGCCGTCTTTGAGTTTTATTATGCTTTTGAAACATAGCCATTGCTGATTGGCCAGATCCACCTGGATTGTATGGGGCCATTCGCGTAAGGAATCCGACATGACGCTATAAAATATAAAGTTCTAATCGTAAAAGGTTACATTTGAAAGTGTTCCACCACTTTTGCAGCTAATGTGGAACGGCGCAGAGCAGAGGAACGTGGAAGCCAGCGAGTGTTCTGCCAAAGCCTCGGCCCAGTCTAAACCTCCCCGTCACATGAAGAACTAACACAAGGGCGAATCATGCAGAGCTGCTGAAGCCAAAGGCCATAAAATGAAGCCTGTAACATTAAACCTTAAACTCATTGGTTTTTAACAGTGAAGCAGGTGAGTGAAGCTGGAGGGTGTGGAAGCAATTTAGCCAAGGAAATCCATACCATGTAGCGCTGGATAATATATTACAATAAATTATATATATTGATGTTGCTTGGATTTTCTGTGATATTCGAGATGCTGTATGTATTAAGAGGTTTAATTTTTTCATTCATTCATTTAGAATAACAAATAGTTTTAATAATAAATATTTTATATAAATATAACTTAAAATCTGGTTCAAAACAACCAATGTTTGTTTTCTGCAGTTTTTCTCCTAAATGAAGAAGAATGATATTTAATCTTAAGAACTTCCATAAAGATTTTTTAAGCAATGTATTTTTGCTGTATTTTGAATTAATGAACTGAAACAGGCTGTTTGAACTTCATTTTTAAAAAAATTAAGTTTTGACACTCAAACACCATTTTTGCCACTCAAGTTTAAATCAGAAATGTTATTAAAACATCTGTCTTAAACTGGATTTACCTGCAATAGTCATAACAATAACTAATATATTGTATTTGATGTATCATCCAGCTCTGTGGATTGCATGCCATTTCATCCACAACTCTCATATATGGCAATGCTGAGGATGTTTCAAATGCTGACAACAATACTTCTCACAGTATATTATACAAAGGATGACACTCTCCACACTAGCTTCGGTCTGTTCCTCATTAAGGCTAGCCACAAACACGGCCATGATATCTAACCTGCACGTCTAGCTGCCACTAAAAAGTTGATCTCAGTGAGACTTCATCAGCAGGAGAAATAACAATTGTGAACACAGCAGCTACTATCCAGCTCGCCTATTAGCACACAACCGCGCGTTTGATCAGCCGGGTCCCTCGTCAACCGTACGAGGCCTTTGAGAAACTGGAGTCATCACCGATCAAAGGAGTTAGACCCAGAGTCAATAAAAAGGATAATGGTGACTGTCAGGATTGGATGATTTGACAGACTCTTTCACATGCTGGAGAGCAGCTAATAAGTGGAACGTTGCCTCAGTGCTACCTCTGAACATGTCAGGTTATTACYGGTTCACAGTCACGAAGAACAAGACAGGGAGAAACTAGCGACTCAAWCGCGGCATATCCACAGAGAAAATTCACGCGGCGAACACTTGACAGCCGATTGTACGTGCGGCTGACATGCTATATGGCTGTTAGCGGACGAAATGGGACTTGGTACAGAAAATTTGCTCCGACCTAAAATGCTAATGATGCTTCTGCTGAGGTTGACAGACAAAGAGATAAAAAAAGCACAAAATAAAAGAGGTGGATGCTGACCTTTTAAAACAAGGCTAATGCACAAAGCAGCTGCCTGTCCGTTAAATCTTACGTTAAATCTTAAAGCTGTATATTCTCCAATTATCTGAAGCCAACATGAGGTCAGAATAGGCAGCCATATTACTGTGTTGTGTGTTAAATAAATTAAACCACCAAACATAACAACCAAAGTAGAGACAACACAATGCTTATATAGTCTGAGCAAACAAATCAGATGTTAGAACTGCAAAAATAACACTGCAGACAGTCAGACCTAAAGATCAGACTCGGAAAACAAATCAGATTGTGCGCAGATTTGTGAACAAGCCCTAAATGTTCCTAAATGTGCATGAACGGCTAGCATGTGGTAAAGTACTTCTGAGAGTACAGATCTCACTGATCTGATCTCAGTGGAAAAACACTCAAGATAGTTCTTGCTTGCGCGGTTTTGGCCCTCATCTCAGGGACATTTCTGCTACTATGCTCATTGAGCAAGAATTCAAATCTTAAGTGGGTCTTGGCTGGGCCGTCTCATTTGTCACAGATATAACTGACTAACACAATGGCAGGCCAAGGTCAACTTAGTCATTCACTTGGCTGTGGCCAAACATGGTGTGTGGTCATTTACAGTTCTCGTCATCAACAGCTCAGCTAACTAGTGGAGACGGTCAACTATAGTTTGTGTTCAGTTCACTTCCACTCATACACATGTAAAAACACAGGTAAGGTACAAAGTTTTTAGTTTGATGAAGTCTGACCTGTAAATTTGCATAGAAAAGATCATATGAGATCTAAATTTCACAGATTGGTCTGAAAATAAGTCATAAAACAATCCAAGTCTGAAACAATTTCAAATTTATTTAAAAAGAAAAGCTGGTTTGAAACTTACACGGTTTCGTTTTATTGACTGAAAACAAAAAACAGCAGAAACCTCCTGACTCTGCAGCAGAACAGCTACACGTGCTTAATTATATGAAAATTGGACTTTACACACATCAATATAACTGGGTCTTGCTCCCTGTCATTGCTCAATCTAGCTCTGCTAGACAAATAGTTCCCTATTCAATGTTCCAAGAAAGTGTTCCAAGACTAATGCTTTCACCCTGTAATTCTTGATTCAAAACCTTCATCCTTCACATCCTAGCATGACCCTTCTAACCAGTAAACTTAACATTTGCAAGGCTCATAAATTTCCCTACAATCGGATGAGTGTTCTGCCAGTGTTCCGTTAGGATTCCTTGGCACGGGGAAGCTCTAATGATTGGCTGACTGTCAGCCATTCAATGCACCAGTGATCAATTATTCAAAAGAACGACATGTTTTTGCCTCTCCCAGCACTTTGAATGGCTTTGCGATGCTGTTTATCATTATCTCTGCACCTTGGTTGAAACAAAATGGACTCAGCAAGCCACTGAAAAATAATCTACGGTGAATAAAATGCATAAATACCGTAAAGACAACCTAAAAGAGACAAGCACCCTAGACTACAAAGGAGAGAACAGCAGTGCTGGAACAACCAGAGTTGGCTGTCTGACCTAGTTAGCATGTAAACACCCCCACAAGCAGACTGTACCATTATCCCAACACAGGGGCAAAGCATGTCCCATAAAGAGCTTAACGCAACATTTTAAACACTGTCTTGCCTGCAATGCTGAATTAATGTAAGCATTTATGGTTTATATCACTTTTCAGACATTCACAAATCCTTGACAGATCCCTACATTCAGCACTGGAAGTAATGTTACTAGTGGGACTTCAACTCCGTGATTTGCACACAATGTTCCCAAAATTTAAGTGCACCATTTTATTATAGGGTTGTGCTGCCTAATCCGAAAGTAGGGAGGAGATGATTCGTCATCTTGCTTCCAAGATTGAGGGTACAAGATTACAGATGCCTTAGTGATGTGGTAATATTTTATTCCATGATGGATACACTCTCAGTATAATATATATGACAATTATTTTTTAAATATGGTTATTTAAACATCTATGTAAATACTACATACTTTTTGAGATTTTCTGATGGATAACACATACAAAACACTCACCCTCTGATGCAGGGGCCCCTGGGGGCTGAGGCCCCACAGGTGTTGGGGGTACGGGTCTTGGCCAGGGTTTCCCTGAGGGGAGGCCTGCCCTCACAACCCCAACATACTCCACAAAGGTGCCCGGAAAGTTGCCTCTCTCTTTAGTGCGTTCATTGGTGCCATGTAGCCAGCCCTTCGGGTACTTTTCATCACCCTCCTTGTAATCGGGTGTCAGCAGAGCCGTCTTAGTGACTGTGAGGAGATCTCCAGACTGCAGGGAGATATCATCACCCCGTTCCTGATTGTACTCGAACAGTGCACGGTACTGGAAACTGTCGGAGCTCATGGTTTCTCTTCACATGAGCTTTAAGGTTTTTTTTATTCTTATTTTAAACCTGGATGCGGTCAGTAAGTCCTTGGGTTAAATCCTGAGTGCTAATTTAGTCGGAAAGTCCTTGAGTTAAATCCTGAGAGCGCATTGACATTCGGTTTTTTGCAAGGGTTAAAACTCCACCACTACCACAGGCTGGACAGAGGCCGTTATTGCGCAGTTCTAGATTCGGTTCACGAATAAAAGTACAAATCCATCTAATCAGACCATGGGGGTGATAACGATCCTAGTAATCTGTGGCAAGGCACAGAACAGGATCAGAGAATGCATAAACAGAAACAGCACTGTGAAGCCAGGCATGAACGCGGGGGCGATGGTGCATAACAGGCATCTCTCAGTTTTGGGAGCACGGTGACCTGGAATCAGGACGTTTGAAAGTTCTGCAGCGTTGGCACTAGTCCAGACAGAAATGAAACATTTATTGAAGGGATCTTTTAGTCCATCTGCAGATGCTGTCAAATAAATATTAACATGGGCAGTGCCAGTTTACTTATCAAATGACAGAGGAGAGCCTTTGTCTTCTTCTGGATTAAGACCTGCATTCAAAACAAAGCATTCATTGCAAAATTAGTTTTACAAATTTTCACTTTTATTTTCACACGAATTTAAATGACAATTCTTGCGTAATAAGAGCAACTTTTACATTGCATTATCAATCCCTACGAATACAGATACGTGCAAGATATCTTACTGCATGGCATTGTAACCTCTGTATTACAATCCAACGGAGACAAATACAACGTGTCTCACTCGCAATGTGACTGGGACGCTGCCAAGTTGGGTACAAGCGTGCCGCAACTCGACTCCCGTGATATTGCCCACTATAACTCACCTCCCTTCACTGTGCGGAAGCGTTCAAAATACAAGATGCACGCAGTCCAGACCCTGCAGAATGAAAAAACATTTAACAGTCTGTTTAGTTACAATATGCGATTTAAACGTATCCCCAAACAACCTGCGTGGCTGAGTCAGACATCCAGCCAGACTAATGCTGTAGCACGAGTCTGCCCGAGTGACGTCGAGACCACGCCCCCCGCTGTCTGATTATGTCACCGTGGGACAAAGTTGTGAACTTGCCTGTCATTACGTAGTGCTATGATATAAAGTCACAGCGGCGTGAAAATATTGCGACGTAATTTCTATCTGCCTAGACACTGAGACACGAGTTATATAATACATTTCTGACGTGCATCACAATGAAACACACTGGCCAAAATAGACAGTCCTCTCTTTAAACAGTTTCAATGTTCTTAAATATAATAATAATAATAGCTGACATAGCAAGTTTGGTCTTCTCTGCCTTGTTTTTTGTCGGCGGGGTGGTGGGGGGCTTGATGTTGTGCTTGGGGGAATGAATCCAGGGAATTTTAAGAGAGACAGAAATCCATCCATCCAAACGCCATGCAGATACAGTGAGATTTTCCTCATCTATGGTTTAAAATCTATGTATGATTTCCCCACCTATGGTGCCCCTGAATCTCATCTATTTCCACCACTGATTAAGATATATATATATATTCTATATATTCTAATTGCCAATCCCACAGTCCTATAGAATCTTCAACATTTGTCTGATAAAGCTTTAATAATAGATTTGAACTTTCTCTATGCAAAACTTCAAGACATTTATGATTCAAACTGTAAATCGAAACTAAATATATAGTTCAAATAGGTCTTGAGTTAAACTGCACCTATAGCTCCTGTCTGTTATATGGTCATCTTCTTCTTAATCATTCTTCCTGTTCTGATTGCAGAACCGCTGCAGTAAACCTGCATTCACTTGTCATTGTTTACCCTTGGTGCTTACTACAATATTTTGTCATTCTGCGGCTTTGAGTAATGCAGGTAATTTCATAGGCCGCCAGTCTGAAAGCGCAATTCTGATACAAAAGACGCCTAAGCCCACTGCGTATAAATACAATAGTAAACATCAAGATCTTACATAAATGCAAAGTGACATAAATCAATTTGTGGTGCAGAAAGGTAGATAAGATATAATCAAGACAAAGCACCCACCAGGGCAAGGATGTATGCATGCAATCTCTGCACATAGATTGATGAATGCCGAGATGGATCGCATGTGAATAAAAAAAATTCACTGGGGATGATGACGAATCATTAAAAAATAAAAAAAGATTAAAAACAGCAGCCCGGGTAAAAAGCTACAACTGTTTCTCAAATGAACTTGAAAGATGTGCAGCTGGGCTCTCTTCTATAGCGTAATGACATAGCATGTGTAAAGACAGACGCAAATTGTTTAGTTCTGCTGTTAGCATTCTTGCATTAACCTTCACAGCATCCACACAGTCTAAAATGACCTCTTCTGCCACCCTCCCCACTCGAGTGACATGAAGCTCCATTTATTTTTCAATCACTGCCAGCCAAGCTGGGAAGATTAATAGTTGTGCTTGGTCAGTATTTTAAGCATTCTGATTGGCTGCTTGTTTGTTTGCTTTTCTGAAGAGAAAAGTAAGGGAACCGGGCCACCAATAATATATTAATTATAATAATAATAATTATATATTTAAGCAATATCACACGAGAATAGTAAGAATTGTATTCTGAATACAACAGGTTTTATACATCGTAAACTGTTCAAAATCTAGTCACACTTTAGAATAATGTTTTTTGTATTTTATCGTTCAAAAAACTGAATGAAATGCTGTCAATGTAACTGTTTTCTACAGAAGTTAAATATTAAAGGGAGGACTAGCATTTTTTTCAGTATGCCTGAGTTCTGTTATTGCATCGAATTTAGGGATAACAGAACAATGGGGAAGTTAAGATCAGGACCCTCTGTTGAAGTCTCTCGGTTTAGGCCTGTTCCTTATTACACCAATGCACTTCAAAGCTTTGGCCATCCGCCACTAACCAAAGCAAAGGACTAATCCACACCATGCCAGATGTTTTATAAGAACACATCTGCTTTTGTTTGCCTGCAGACCCACCAGCATTGAACCTTGTCCTTCGGGCACATTTAATAAGCCAGGCGCTGATAAAAGAATATGGTAGGTTTGGATTACATAGGAAACCTCTAACCACAATAATTAAACCACATATGTCTGTAGGGCCTGAAGATGTGGTCTATGTATTGACGTTGTAGGTGTCACATTCAATTGCACTTACGGTATACGTGTATACTGTCAATTTAATGCATATACTGCCGGGGCATATGCAGTTGAAACGCAGGATCTCATAGTCTATAATGACAACCTCTGCAGGTCCCGATAGCCCGAGGGTGGATGCTTGCCTGCATGATCTCATTTACCGTCCCTTTCCAGTCAACATCTGGGAAATAAATTCAACCAATCACAGGTCAGGGCTTCTATAGATAGACAGACACAGTCGAATGGCTAGCAAAGAAGAAGGTAATACAGATATCATGTTGGGAATGTAATTTTGCTAAGGGAATGTTCGTTGTGCTTATCACATAGAAACATGCGTTTTTAAATGTATGTGAGGGGAAAACTAGCTGCTGAAGTGTGTAATAAAAGCACGGGCAGATTCTAAGTATCATTTTTCGGAAGGTGTCAATTAAGCAAAGAGGCTTAACTTGTGTTTTCTATCCATAGAGAATCTGGCTATTGGTAGAGGTTGATGTTTCTAGAGAGTGAAAAGACTAAACATTCAGTTTACTGAAAATGTTGGGATTTAGGGCAAGATTTCCAGATCAATTTAAATGGTTGTTGGTATTGTTGTACTGATAGTACAGTTATAGTTTGTGGTTTGGCGGTTAATGTATTGCAAACCAATAAGATGATGGTATATATGGAACAGTATCCTATGGAATGCATTCATCTACTCATTATAAACACTAATCTTCACTAATCTTTCCATGAAAAGAACACCTCAACGTCATTTTTATTATTCTTTTTCAACAAATGGTGATTGAAAGGAGGTGATTTATCTAGAAAATGTCAAGACTTTTGAGGGGAGACAATTGCAAAATGATACACTTTACATTTAAATAAAGTTACGGGACAACATGTACTGTATTCGTGGAATGTGGCATTGATAAAAATACTGAATCATTAATACTGAATTTATCCCTAGTTAAAAACATGTGCGTGAGTGTGCATTTATAACAGACACTCCAGAAATGAATCATACATTGTTTCTCTCATCTTAAACAGGAAATGGTTGGTGGGGGGAGGTCGAAGGACAAAGACATGAGACTGGGACTGAAAAAGCACCGAAGAAGGGTCACCTCCTGCCCGCAGCATCACTTGTAAAGAGATGTTACCCAACCAAAATAAAGATTAAAATGTGCGGTGAATTAAATGGAAATACAAACTGTGGCTAAGGCTGCCTGCCCCAGGCTAAGTGAATGAATGAGGACAGTAAGAGCATGGTGATGATGTCATCACAGAGCAGGAAAAGAAAAACAAATGAACATAATATCAGGTCTGGATTTAAACCCCTATGTTAGGTCCCCTTGCACACTAGATGAAATCTCACTAGACTAACACGTATTTCATTTGAATATAGAATAAGTTGTTTAAAAGTGTTTTTTTCCCCCTTGTTCATGGTTTATGTCATAGGGAACTAAGTAAGCTAGGACTGCCCCTGTCCATGTACAAATCCAGTACAGTACATTTTATGCTACCTGTCAAATACCTGTCAAATCTCAGGTAAAAACTGCAGTGTACTAAAGGTGTTCCCTTAAAGTGTTCATATGTATGGAGTAAGACAAGTGTAACCACACCACTTGCTACAGAAGGTCAGCATTATCATCATATGTTGAGCATATGTGCTCGCAGTGTGGTAGGGAGGCCAGACAGAATTCGTCTGGCGCTGGGAGAGCCTGAGGCTTTGAACTGGCTCCATGACCTAGTAAATCTGTTCCTCTCCACACACAGGTCCTCTCGTCATGAGAACATGACGTGCTTGGACCAATGAAGCTCATTTTTATTGTTAGCTTAAAGACACAGATCCTTAATAATCCAATTTTTATTTTCACAATTTTTTTATTTATTTTTTTCCACAACAAAAAATGTACATTGTATTCGCCAGGTCATTATTATTGTAGCTGTGTTGTACAGTACGTTTTGGAATGGTGAAAATTGAGAACTATTAATATTAACAAATAAAAGAACAATAGTGCAAAGTACCAATCAATGACTTGAACAAATGAACAAATGTAATAATTAGCATACTGTAAGTTTAGATCAACAAAATAAAGACAGACTTCTCGCTAGCCCTGGTCCAGAACCTAGTACGCCGACTCAAAAGGGCTGTCTCCAAAGACAGCATTGTAAACCAGATGGTACTTAATAAGTGACTGACCTGAGCTCAGATAGTACCACACAAATTGTGCTTCAATACAGTTTCAATTTGTATGTTGCTTAGCTAACAGTGCAATGTTTTCATATGCAAAATAATAAACAGCACAAGCAATTACTGGGTTAAACAATCAATTTTATTACACTAAATTACACTAAATGGTACTAGAATTACATATATTATTTTATACGATAAAGTTTTTGGTATTTTTCACAAAGCTTTCTGCATTAGAATTTAACAAGGCAGCATTATCATACTGCTTATGTTTTAGAACAGCCTTCACCTCAGGAGAACACCCACCACACCTTAAAATCTTTCCTGTGTGGGAAGTTCACAAGGTTTAACAACAGAGCAGCTGTCTGTCATATTGTTGCAATATGTATTCTGTGCTGCTAGCAGGCTTTATCCTCTCATAATAAGACATGGAGTTTTCTTAAGGGAATATATTTAATTTAGTAGCAAAACTTTTCTGGGGCGTCTGCTTATTTCTGTGTTCTGTCAGTACGTGCAGCTTTGTCTCTTTTTAAATATACATTCTGTCAAGGCGGTTCTCCATTTTTTATTTGTACAGATAGTTTGTCATGACGTACTGTGTTTTTAGGGCCAGAAAGCATCGCATTTTACTTTGTTGTTGTGCTTACAGTATCCAGTATTCTCTCTGTAACTATTCCCATCTGCCCTCAGAGACCCTGAACAGCTAAACTTAAACTATTCATGGACAAGGTCACGAGGAGTTCAAAGCTGTTTCAACAGTTCTCAAGAGTTCATGCAGGAGTTTAACACTACACCACCAATTAATCAAGAAACTGCTACTGTTAATAATCACACATGGAAGATTCTGGCAACTCAAAGCAGATTTCACTCACACAACCTGCTCACGTGGGACTGCATGTTGTCAGACAATACTCACTCTTTACTTTTCATTTCCCTCGTTGTTTGGGTCTCGTGCATTTCTGGATTGGCATACTTTCACAAAGTGCCTCAGTTATGGTTCCCAACCAAAATGCAATACAAAAAGAACCAAAACTACACCTGGGGGAAACATATATGTTTTCAACAAGTAATGAGCCCCAAACACAGTCAGGCTATTCCAGAGTTTCAGAGCCAAAACACGCTTCCTACTAGAATGGATTCAAGAACTACCAAAAGTCCAGTGTTTTGTATAGAGTGCATTGGCTTGTAGTGTGAGAGAAGATTGGTTAAATACATAGGAACCAAACCACCAAAGGGCCTATAGATAGCAATACTTCAACTGTAATCAATACAGAACTTAATAGGTAACCAGTGTAGGCATAATAAAACTGGGATTATATGATCATATTTCCTGGACCTGGTAGGAACTCTAGCTGCTTCATTTTGAATTTACTGTAACTTGTTTATTGAGAATAGTCCAGTCTAAAGGTCACAATGTATGAACTAGCTTTTCTGCATCAGATAGTATAAAAGTATGTTCCGCAGCTTGGCAATGTTTCTAAGGTATTACAAAAATACAAGAATTGCAGAAGATGAAACAGTATACAGGGCTAGAATGAACAAAAACAGCATCAAGAGAAAAATAAAGGAAATTGTAGGACTCAATACGGCAGATTGATAGCAACACCAAATGAAATTGTAGAAATATCAACTGTTTTCAAACACTTCCTCTATCTACCACTGTTCAGAAAAATGGGCAGTCCTGCCAAAATCACAGTAACATTTGATATGTTGGACTGCTCAAACTTTGTTAAAGGCACCATAATTCTTAAACTCTTTGAGGTCTGAGTGGCTTATTTGTATTTGTCTTTGTACATCAGAACGAGATCAGATTTGTTTTTCAACACTGAAGAAATACTTTCCCTTTAAATTTAATATTCTGCCTTTCACTCTTCTCTCTCCAGGTCTCTATGTAGTTATTGGAAAACCCTTAAACCAGTTATAGATAGCATGCCGACTCCACTGTCTCCAGACCTGTGAGAAATAAATGATAGAGTTGTGTCCTTCCGCTGTGATGGACACAGATGGCTTGCCGGTTTATATCCCAGCTGGCTCACATGGAAGGTGTCCTCTGCATTGGCTAACCTCTGATTATCCGTTTCAGAAAATTAATGCGTTTATCAGGCGACACATAAAGAAGTTAGAAGCAACTGTTGTATACACAGTTACAATTGGCTGTGTTTTAACAGTTCCTAAAACTGTATAAACTCTACTCTGAGGAATTGCTCAACATACCTTGAAGGTAAACAGCTAAATATTAATGAGAGCTTGGCAAATATTCTGCTAGGAAAACATATGCTGGTACTCCGGGAGTCTTCCTCTTCAACACTCATTAGCCCCTGACCAATCACAGAGTCCTGTGAAAGCACTGGTGAAATTATACTGGTAAGGTGGTTGCTCATGTCACCCACCTTCTGTTTTACAATCCACCTGACGGAGGATCAGATCCTGTCAGTTGTACGTTTTGCCTTTTTTCCGACTCTACATCTGTTATTCCCAATGCTACTTCTTCCATCATACGCACGAAACCAGAATTAAGTATACACATAATAAACGTGATTATTTTGCATATTTAAAAAAGCCTGAAGCTTTTAAAAATATACCATACATTTTTATAAATAAACAATTGCCCTGGTGAGATAATCAATGTCAAATCGTTGACAGTTTCTCCTCCAGCTAGTTCGACTTCCGACGAATCTTAAAATTGTACAAACTAACAATTTGTATCATGTCTCCTGTCACTTGGCAACAGTACCCATGGAAATGTTCACCATCACAGCTTTAATTTTTCAGCCCTGTACATTTATGTTGTTGAAGAACGCTCTTTGCTGCCACGGCTTTAAAATGGCAGACAAATGAGTCCCCAGATTGCCCTAGAGTGGGGCTACTTTTGCGCAGGTTGATCGAGGGTGTGCCCGTGAGGCAAATAATGTACATGAGGGTCACTGGGGCTCTAATCACTGGAGAGATTTGAGCTGGAGGAGTGGTGTGCAGTCTCAAAGCTGATGAGCGATCCACTGCTTGTGTATTGCAGGGAAAGATCTCTCTGACCTACTTGTGGAATTGCCTTCAGTGCTTCTGCTAATGAGTGGAGATGTCACAGGGTGCTGCCCTCATCCCAATTAGCCCTGCCTCTGTTACAAATCAAGGAAAACTCTGCTCAACAGATAAATGAGACGCAGCCAAACATTCCATGAGAGGTCACCAACGATTACAGAGATGAAGAGATCAAAATGTTACAGTTTTAAGAGCTATTTCAGTTTGACTATAATGGCTGATGATATGCAGCTTACTGTTAATGGGAGGTTAGGGCAAGTTGTCATACGGATGAGGTTGTCAAGATACATCATTTTGAAAGTTTTTAATTTGACATGAGAACAAGGGTAGAACGTTATATTTAAATATGGCAGCACATTGATGACAACAATGAATTCCACTGGCTTTCACAACGCAAATGACAACTAGTCACGTGACATGCGAGAACCAATGAGATTAAACTTTATTGATGCGCCGCCATATTTGTATTTTGCCCTCTGATGTGTTCGTTAACGTAGATACAAGATGTATCAATCACTTTGTAAGCTCAAAATATTAATAATTTTTATTTACAAATATATTGTTTCACTTCAGAAGACATTAACCCTTCCGGAGTCTTCCGGATGACTTTTATGATGCTCTATATAGAGCTTCAAAATTTTGGACACTATTCAGCTATTACAAAGCTAATAAGAGCCAGGATATTATTTAATAACTCAGACTGTGCTAAAGAAAGAAAGTCATATACACTTGACATGAGGGTGAGTAAATATGAGAATTTAATTTTGGGTGAACTATTCCTTTAAGTATTTTAATGCATACAATTGACCAAATACAATATTTGCTGGTCAATGTTGTACATTTGTACCATTTACATTTTTTCAGTTTCATTAATGATTGTGTCCTTTACCCTTTAAACTGTGCTGAAAAACCAACAAAAGCCCCTTTAATGGCTATTTCTTTATTATTTAATTCCTTTATTATGACAAGTTACCCCACAGAGCGTAACAAAGGTCAAGGTGTGTCCAGTGAACTGTATCTTTTTGCCTTGGCAATGAGGAAGTATACAACGGTCCTTTGTAGCCAAGACCATAAGGCATGTACCTATACAGACACTTAGCTTAAAAACTAAAGTTAACCAGCCTCGATCTCATAAATATTTTCTATTACCATACATTTTTCAATGAAAAAAAACAAGTGAAACATTTTCTAGAATATTAATATTAAAATATTAATATTAATTCATCAATTGTTGTTCAGCACCACACGCTTCACATGTGATATTCTTCTGCCATCATTAGCAGTTCTCACTAATGTGCAGTTCTCCAGATGCTCTGCAGTTACTGTAGCCTCTTTGTCTTCTTTGTTTTCTCCACTGCTCCATCAGCTTGTCTTTCTCCTAGAGGGACCCAGAGAGAAGAACCGTCTGAACAAAAGGTTTTTTTCCACACACACGCTCACACAACCACTAACTCAACCACAAAGCACACAGAAGACAAAGAAATAAAGCAGCGATATGTCTATATTTCCAATCTGGTTTTGTTCATTTTTCATCAGATACGCCACCTCAGGAAAGCACTACTCTTAACACACAATGAAATCTTGGACACGTATTGATGATTTTAAAAGATGCAATTAATTCTGATTTGTCGTGTTACTTGCTTAAGGATCTACAATAATCTTGTTGATGAAACTCTAAATTGCCCTGCTTTAAAAGCATTTAACAATAAATGATTTCATTACAGTCGCATTGTAGGTTTACTTGGTTATTAGTAAAATAGCTCGATAAAGTACCGTAACAGGTATGAGCGTATTAAAATGCGAAACTAATCAAAATATGTCAAGACTGGTAATGCAGAACGAAAGCATCAATAAATGAGTGTGTCTGCGCACAAATGTGAAGAATGTGGGACAATGCTGATGAAGTCTCTAATATAATGGCCTGCCAGCACTTCCAGTGTGAATGTGGTTATGCATAGATCTAAGACAATGATCTTTGATGATAAGCATTAAATTTCATTTACTTTATAAAACATATCTGTGGAGCAGCTAAAGGCTAAATGCAGAGAGAGAGAGAGAGAGAGAGAGAGAGACTCAGAACATTTCTCTGCTTTTTCAACTTCAGAGAAGGACAAAAAGATAAAAGGCAGATTGTACAGCAAGCCATTTGAGACCACCACAAAAGCATAAACTTTTCCTATCTCTGCTTTACTGATGCATTATGGGTAGCTTCTATACGTTCCCCTTTGATATAGAACAGACAGCGTGTAGTAAAGTAAAGATTTTTTTAATACCATCCATTGTGAGATTTTTTCACGTTGGTAGAACACAGATGTGTACAGTATGTACGCTTGTTTGTAAAGAACAAGGTCAAACTCTCTTTTGTTTTTCCAAGATCACGCAGAGGATGTTCTGCAATAAAACTCCACAGCTTTTGGAATTCAAATTCAAAAACTGATACTCTCAGCTCACGATTGTAAAACTCCAGGGATGTGTTTTTTCTCCGTTTTCTCAGAGACTCAGTACTGGGTCTCGCCACAAACTTCAAAGGCTCTGATTGTCATTAGCTTGTGTTATGAATATTACATCTGTGGAGTGAGGCGGTGGCGTGCCGCATAACCTGCTTCGACAACCGCATCAAATATTTAACTAGGTGACTGCAGGCATGCTTGCGTGTGTCTGGAAGAGAGAGAGAGGAGGAATGGGAGAGACAGGGTGGGTTTGAATGAGGCCAGGGTGTTTGGCGTGGAGTGGGGGTAAATTGTTCATCATTTACATGGGATTGCTGATTCTGACAGCGGCCGCCACCTCATCATAACACTTAGGGAAATGAAAAGAGTGAGACAGAGGTTTAGTGGCAGAAGGTTAGGGGACCTGGGTGGGGGCCAGGGACACGGGGTGGAGGGGGATGTGTTGAGGGATGAATTGGGTTAGTTTTAATCAGCTTGCTGTATGAAGCTTACTTATGCAAACGGGTCCCCGTGTGGCTGATATGAGGGAGATATCATGGACAGAATGTCAACTAGCACCAGGATGAAGCAGTATTGGAGACTGAGTGTATTTCCTTTGTAAATGGAGGCAAGAGTCTGGTTAATCATGCACATAGGGGAAAATGAGAAAAAGGGCCAATATTTGATCATTTACAGAAGCAAACATAATACTGTTGTGTATAATGACTGTTTCATTTGTCTTGTACTGGAAATGCACTGAGGGACATTCTCATACAGTTGTTTTCCAACATCCTTCCTCCTTCCCCAGTGGAAACAAAATATCATTTATAAGGACTGCACAGGGGCGCTAATAAACACCCCTGTGATATTTGTCATTGTTGGCCCAATGGCTGGCACCTTCACCCAAAGTCAAAGGAGACATTAGGAATGACAAAGGATTAATTCAACTCTGGGTGTGCACAGACTAAAAACTGTGGGTCTATGTGGGTCATTGAGACAAACAAGACCATCAAAGATGGGGTGTCTAAAATGGACTGAAAGGTACTTGCGTTTTGTGGGATAGTAGCAGTAGATTCACAGTATGTTTGTGATACAAACATGTCTTCAATCTCCATGGATGCATTTTAAATGTGATGTTGCTTTGCACACAGCCTAGCTCCCATTAAAAAAAACTACATAAACCTCAAGTACACGCGTACATTAGAATCTACTTTATCTCATGTACTCAGTCTGCTTCAAAGAGACTTCAAAAGCAAAGAAATTGGGTCACACTCCAATGAAGTGAGGGAGCGATAGTGGAGGCAGGGAATACAATTAAATTTCTGTGTACATAGTTGAATCTTTTTAACTATTTTTAGAGTTATCATTAATATTTGGATTCCTGTTGAACTTTAGAAATAAAGAACAATTACATAGCTAAAAAATGCTTTTAGTCTTTTTAGTTTAGTAATGGAACGCATTAATACAAAAACAGACATTTTAATATAGACTTACAACAGAGACCATGTTTGTTTGCTCTCACCAAGATCCCTCACACAGCATTGTTGATTTTTCATTGATTTTTCGACATAAAATATGAAACTGTTTACAATGGCATGCCAATCAAATACTATTTCATACACTATTTAATGGTTTGTTAATTTAATGGGTTGGTGAAAATGAAAAATGATCCTATTTCTGCTGTCCTATTTAAAGGGGTTGTTTACATAATTGTAATGTTATTTTTTCCCTGAAATCCAGTTATAATTTTTTTATACTCTAGTTTTCCATGACATCTCTCTTGCCCTTAGAAATAAACAGGAAATGCACCTTTTTTTCTTGCTGTGCCTTCAAGAAACACCCCCTTGGCATGTGAAGAAATAGAAGAAAATAACACAAAAAATATACAGTTTTAAAATAAGGTACAGTATTTATCCTGCTTATTACCCCACTGTGACTGCGCAGTACGAGTTCAAATGTTATTTTGGACTGAAAAGTTTGGAATTCATTCATTTCAATGCAATTTTTGTTATGTTTTAATAGCACAATAAACTCTTATATAAAATTATATTAAATAAGTAAAATATATAAAATAAATCTCAAAAGATTTTTGGAAAACTTGATCCTTCATGATATGACTGCTTTAATGATTTCCGAGATGTTTGGGATAGCGTCTGTCAAAGCATCATTTTGGGCGAGCTTTCTCCTTAAATAATTTTAATGGAATACGATTGGTCACCCTACAAATGATTATGATAATGTAAAAGAAAGAGAGAGGTACTAAAAACCATCATGAAATGAAAACAGATGGAGTGATACAGGTAGTGAAAGGTCCCTACCTCCTTCCATCAGTATACATCAATTATTTCTCTAGAGCGGGAGAAATAGATTTATTTTAAGGTAAAAGCCAAATAGCTAGAAGCACTCTGGATCTCATGTTTTCTTAATGCGGGACTTTTTACTGAAGTTGATGTCAGGTGAGCTAAGGAGCACCTCAGGCCAGGCTCTGTACAGATGGCCCGTGTCCAATATTAGACCCCATCTAATAAAGAGAGCAGGTCAGGGCCAGGGGTAAACATATAGCTCATCTTCCATGATTCCCATGGAAGAGGAGACAGGGAGCAATAAGCGGAGCTATGAGGGAGTACAAGAGAGAAAAACTCACAGACAACTGGCAAATTGGATAATAATCTCAGCATTGCAATGAACATGGTGAAGAACTCCATCCATCATCAGGGCTGGGGTCAGCATACTTATATTGTCAGAAGAAAGGGTCATTGTGAGAAGGTATGGGCATGCGGTTAGATAATGTTGCCTTCTTAATGGCCCTCAGGGCAAATATGTTTCAACTATGTGCCTGTGTTCATGTGCCACATTTCTCAGCCAGGAAATGAACGTGTCACATCCTGGAAAAACACAGACAGGCATCGTCTGTATAAGTAACAGAAAGAGTGTCTAAAAGTTGGTTACTTAAAGGCAAAAAACATCTTTGTTTCTGCTCAACTATATTTCCCAGTAGATATAGCTCTGTCCTTTTATTTAATGACATGACTCATAGATGACACATGATGTCATATCCTGCTAAACCTACACTTACTACCAAATTGAGAGTCGTGTGGTCATGGGAATCCTTTGATTCAATGTCCTGCCAATTGGTCGCGCTGTGTGCTGTTACCATTCAGATCACTTAAATAATCATTCCAATACTTATGAGTCTCTGACTGCAATAAATGTGACCCACTTAAATTCAGTCACCATAGATCACACAGGCTAACCCCTCTTCCAGTTCCTATATACCGCTTTTAAACAATTTAAATTACAGCTCATATAATCCAGGAAATACACTCACAGGGTTGATAACAAGACTTAACTAGCATTTCCCTTTGAAGTGAAGGTTCTAGTATTTAGATAACTTAAAGAAGGTATTCTCAATATCATCTTGCCCATTATGAGCAGGAGAGCTCGAAAATGGACGTTAAAACATTATTTTAAGCAGTACACAATTTAATCCGATATTTAATGGTGGCATTTACATATTTATAGTTATGGTGGAGCCAGAAAAATCTGAGAAGCAAAAGACTTTAATTTCAATTCAATCTCTGCCATATAGAAGGAATTAAGACATTTCTAGACATTACGGATTACGGATATCATTTGTGATTTTCCGTTCCTACGGCCTGCCGCCACATCCACCTCAGAAGGCAGGGAAGTTTCCTCACTTATCTAATTAAGAGCCGTTTGGATTCTTGAAGGATCTGTTAGGAATTCCAATGTCAGTGATGCAAATGTCACGCAAGAATATCACCTTGGAGATTCAAAGCACACAGCACCTGTGTGTCGTGAGGTTTCCTTAAATGGGTTTTAATTATTTTACTGAAAAACACCCGCAGTGGCTTTTAATGCTACAGATTAAGATCGCCATTATCGCGGTAAAAGCTAATTAATTGTCCTAAGATAAAATTACTTTAGCCAACTGCTCCTTCTGTGTGACACTTCACACTGAAGCACATGTACAATTACTTTCGTAATTGTCTTTTTTAACCCTCTTTTCTGTCGAGGTTGACTGTGCATTTTTATGTCCCAGCCTCCAATGCAATACATGTAAAAACAATAATGGTAGTTTTAAACTAGCCTTTATTTCCTGTTAGACAGGCCCATTTTTGAAGACACCCATCTGTTCTATTGCAAAGCAGACAAATACGTTAGAATTTCTAAATGATTCCTGTGAAAAATAGAACGATTAAAATAAACAACTGGCAAATATGTATACTGTATTATACTGTACTATAACTAATACTGTATTGTGGCCTTGAGCACTCTCAGACCCTAAACAGTACATTTAAAAAAATATTCACAGATCAGATTCTATGACCAGTCACTGTTATAACAACAAAAACAGAAATACATAATAAAAAAAAGAAAAAAAAATTAGTTGAGAACTGCAGATAAACTGTTATTTTTGCATGTTTCTTTTACAATTGACATTTCCAGGCTACAAATTCCAAGATTTGGCATGAAAGCTCGTTTCACCACGCCCACAAAAAGCGCTCATATCTAAGGCATCGTACTGTAACACACCTACCGTTTCTATTTCCAGTCAGTCCTTTTTCTTACAACTGGGTTAAAAGAATTTTAGCACTCAAAACTTTCTGTAAGCTGTGAAGAAACCTCCAGCTTTATTCACTCTTCTCCTCCTACAATCTCTTTTCCTCCTACCCTCCATTTCTGCTTTACAGTGTGGGAGATTAAGCAGTTGGGTATGAGGCTGTGCCTGTTGGCTGGTGTACTGAAAGAAATCAATGAGGATCAGTGCTGTTAGCTTATAGGCTAGCTAATCCTTATCTCTACAAGCGCATCCTTCAGTCTGCTTCTCCACTGACTCCAAACAATCACTAGAGCCCAGCAAAATAAATGAAGGGGAGCGCAGAAGTGACTGTGGCCTTTAGGCAAACGGGGACTGGTATTGATCCAGTACAGTTTCCAGACAAACCAGTGGGTATCGGAGGACATAATCTGAAGGGCATCTACACAAGCCACTGAAGCGGTTCCACCAATTTCTGGGATGAGAAACCGTATCAACTACCTCAGTGTCTTATTAAAGATGTTCGGGGCCTGTAGAGGACAAGAAATAAAGGCTAACGCTGTTATCTGCTCAATAGGGAGAACTAAGAATTAGATCAAGATGTGCGATTGTGAGTCTGATCAAATAAAGCCTATATATGAAGTCTAGATACAGTTTGGAAAAACTGATATTATTACATGAAAATAAGTGTAAAGACAGTGAGGACAAGAATCCTGAGAGAGTTGGTGAGATTGCTTTTATTTAGCATTTTTTCAGTTTACAATGAAAAATGTTTTTAAATATTTGTATTAATTTAATATATTTTAGCATAATTTAGATCACCAAATAAATTAAAAATATGAATGAAATTCAGGATTCCTTAGTACTTAGTCTGTATCATTTTTGCTTTAAGTGTCATAGCTTAGCACAATTTTGTCCAAAGTTATCCCAGGATGATTTGAGAGTATCCCAAAGTGTGCTTCAAAGAAAGCAATTAAACCTGACCTTTTCTATAAAGTTACTATGGTCATAAATTTGCTTACATTTGACCAGTGACCTAGAAAGAGTGCACAATCTTAAAAATTTCTCCATCATTTTATATTATTCCACCTGCTCTTAAGCTAAACTGGGATACAGACGAGAAAACAAAGGAATCTTTTCTGCTGTCCCTCCACGTCCGTCTCTGCGGTACGATGGAAAATGGTGTCCAGTCAGGTGTGAAATTTGGCTTGTGAAGAGATGAGGTCGAGATAAGGAGCCCAGATCTACAGCCTGATGGAATGTGTACTTGGAAGACTCAATTTAGAGATGGGATACAGGGTTGAGAAAAGGAGAAAAGTCAAGGGGAAGAAAATGAAAGACCCAATGTGGCCGAGATTTTTCAAAGCCTGTCCATTCTGTGTTCCGGATTGGAGCACCCGGAATAATGCGGTCCATTTGTCTCAGCAGGTAAGGACCTGCCACGGCTTCCTCTGTGCCTGCCGCCGGGGCTGTCCACCAAAGTCCCTGTTTGCTATCCAAGGTACGTGTCATCACCGTGGTCCCCAGAGAGAGTAACAAGAAAAACCTGGAAAATTGAATAGAGAAAGCGAGAGGAGTGGGCGGGGGCATAAAATATGAACGTACCACTCAGTACCTATTCCTACCTCGTCAACACTAGGTATTACTTTGTGGGGATAGATTTTAATGCCAGTGAGAGACTGAGGACTTAATCCGCTGTCAACTTGATACAGCAAGGGCACTCTCGCCCTCATTTCTTTACCCCACACCCAACCGAGTGGCGTCAAGTTAATGGCCTCCTAGCAGCAGGAGCCCAGGCAGGGTGAGGAAGGTATGGGACAGGAAGGGAATGAAGAAAGATGGAAGAAAAGACTTGCTGGGTCGTTATGCATCCTCTGTACCTTCCAGGGATCATCTTTGCACACATTTTGACATTGTTTGGTGGAGCCATCGATCAGAAAGCTCCATATAGCACAGAGCTTCACCGAGCAGCACAGAACGCGTGAGGGTTGGGGGGAATACAGGAGTTGATGGTGACTGAAGATGATGAGCAAGGCTCTGCCA
The DNA here is from genome assembly GCA_036877585.1 of Botia kubotai. Classification (NCBI taxonomy): domain Eukaryota; kingdom Metazoa; phylum Chordata; class Actinopteri; order Cypriniformes; family Botiidae; genus Botia; species Botia kubotai. Next base: position 6,478 of record JAZGTI010001777.1, on the reverse strand, counting down.
GGTCACTTTTAATCAAACTACTGCCCCGTCCTGTGCCTCGCTGACATTGATGATGATGACGATGGTGTTGACGATTATGATGATGTTGATGATGATGCTCACCACTGGGGGTGTCTGTCCCTTTAAGCAGCATACTGACAATTTGAGAATCCCCGAAAACAGTCAATCAAACTGACAACCGATGTGGTCTCTGCGCACACAGATGGCCTTACACTATCCACTTCAATCCCCAATACTCCAAATTAAAACCAGACCTTCCCAGCTCTTTTTAATAGGACTGAAAGCATCACAGGCAGCCTTGAGGTGATAGTGGCTCTATTCAAACGCACACACAGAGAGAGCTGGGCAAAGCCGTAACATAACAGTAAATACAGCAATAAAGTCATCAAAAGCCCCCTGAAGTCCTATTTATAATTAAAGTTTTTATTAACAGCTGTCACGGGCACTCAAAGGCCTTTGGGAACTTGGCTGACCTTTCAAAAACAGATTTCTTGAGTTATATGGTGTGATAACAAGTGAACCACAAATCAACAAAAGCAAAGGTTACACATCCCAGAATCGCGTTCGCCTCCGTGAAGCATCGTGAGTTTTAAATGGGCTCTTGAGCACCTAGGCTCTTGACTCCTTCTTTGAAATCTGTTGCTGTCTACCCAAGATGCCCTGGAAACATCACACGACTGAGGCAATTAAAGCCTGATAAATTAATCATCACCTCACCCTCGCAGGGCTGATCAAACTATCAACAAGAGAGGTTAGCTTCAAACTAAAGCTAGCTTTGTATGCACAAAGACAAATCTCATGTTATTTTAGACAGCATTCGTGAGGTTTTTGAAGTTAATGGTATGGAATAACCTGACCCAACACAAAGCATCATCACCAGAGACGTGAGGGAGTAGAGTTCAGCTTTGCCCTCAAGCGTAATGAAGGTGCCGGGTTTGGTAGGCAGAGGTATTGAGAATGTTTTAGTGGTTTGTGAAATACAAGCAGTGAAGCCAGACTGGTAAATTTTTCTGCTTGGCTGGCTTAAGCACACTGGATTTAGTACAGAACAAAAGAGCTGTGTGCACGCAAGAAAACAGCTGGCATGTAGCAACCTGGCACATTTGGATATACACACACAGATACAAACACACACACACAGATAATATGTATATATTTATATCATATACTTTTAATGTATATAATATAAATAACTGTCACTTTAAATGAAAGCGTCTGCCAATTGCATAAATGCAAATGTAAACACGCTGACAAACATATACTGACAAGCTTTTTGTTTTTTTACACACCTACACGTAAACCTAAAATGTACCCGTGCATTCAGGCATTCATCTTTTCTTGCATTCCTCTGACATTCCAGGAATTCCTCATTTAAGTTGCCTTTGATAATGATAAATTGTTTCTGCATGTATTTTATTATTTTTATATGAAAATAGAGTCTGTGTTAAAATCGCTAGTTTACCCCTAGCAACAAATTAAACAGCGCAGTGCCATATAAGGTATTGTAGCTCTAGCCTGGGTCATTTCCCTGTTCTGTGAGGAAAAATAAAAATAGCAAGTTGTCATTTATCAGTTACTGTTATCCATTGTGATTTACAGTATACTTGTTACAGTGACAGTCCCCCTGGGTGCAAACTGAGGGTAGATATATATACACCTACATTTGTTTTAATATCATGGTGCGGACTTTTCATTGATTCTACTGTTTTTATACTGAGCGAATGATTTTTTCTATCCCGTAACCTTACTCATAGACCTAACCTTCAAGCAAACATTTCTGCATGTTTAGATTATTTTGAGACATCCATAGTATGTTTCTTAAGCTGTTATCTTTAGCCTGGGGCCAAACCTCACTGCAGTTCAGAATGAAACAAATGATAGAACTAGCTAGTTAGCACTTACACCTAGGGCATCTCACCAGCTGACGAATACTGTTACAGCCAACTGTATTTTTTCCTCATATTAGTGGGTGATCTAAAAAACACCTGCCCACCATAGCAGTGAAGTGGATGAGTTTGTTGCCTCAGACTCTAATGAAACAACAAAGGCTGTGACTGGGTTAAATCTAATCCAATCTGATGCCATTGTTTGCGGATCATCCTGTAAAATTACAACTAATCAGTGTTGTTTGTAAGGAAGGTCTCCCTCGGGTATCCGTTCTGCCCAACATGGACAGTCATCCATCTATCATCTACGCACTCCACAACTATCTTCTCACCCCCACCAACAAAGCAGCGCGATCTTTACTATGTTCCTTGAGATCTCATCATGGCCAATTGCTGTAATCCATCTCAATCTGCAACCTCTGGCTCACTGTTTAGCCCTTCTAATGAGCACTCCAGGTCAAACCCCAATATGCATCCCGCCCCATCCACCATCCAAACGATACCCTAAAGTGACGTGTGCCTTCCATAATAACAAATACATAACAGCCTTGGAAAACCAACATCCATATAATCCAGAAGCAAGCATCAATTCCATGTCTGGTGGGTGATTTGAAGGGCATTCCGGGTATTAATAGCAGTTTGTGGGGTCCTATATTGAGATGACCTGTAGCGGAATAATGCATCATAATGTGCTGGCAAATAGGATCAGGGTCTGGAGGTGGTCCCTTCATCTCCCTCGCCACGCACACCATGTGTGATTATGCTGAGGGATGAAGGGCTGATGGTGAATTTTTCAGCTGTCAATAATCCTTCTTTGATTGACAGTATCATCTCTATCGCTCAAGCAGAAATAGCTGGCAATCATGGCCTTCAATTTGACTTGAATGCTTGAACAAGGGGGTCACAGTGCAGAGAAATATCTCATCTTATAGAATGCATAGTATAAATATGGCAGGGACATGTGTACAAATGTGGTTTAGACACGCCTATATGAACACTGATGGTAGAGTGCATAAAAACAAATGGAATGGAATCGTTTATCTGAAATAAGCAAGACATGGACACTTAGGGACATTTAGTTCTAATAATAATAATATATAAATACAAAAACACGTTCACTTAACACATCGCAGTTTTGCACATGCCATTTTTATTAGTTGTTCATTTTATCCTAAATATAAAAAAAACACGCTAATTTAAAAACATTTTTACGTAGGTTTTCTTCCACAAATATGTGTACGCACACAGTCAATTAATAAGACCCAATGTAATTTGATGAGGAAACACATCTTGATTGTAGAATCAATTTACAGTGACACACAATGTTGTGTGTGTGTGTATGTGTGTGAGGCAGAGTTTATATGAAGTGCTATTTCACACTAGCATATATTCAATCACAGTAACTAAATGAGGTCTGGACACTAGCATACTCATAAAAATAGCAGATAAATGAAACAAAGCGAAGCTACTAAATTATAAAAGAGAGAATTTATGTGCGAATGAGTGCATGTGCATATTCGCTGTTTGTGGGTTTAAATTACGGCTCTGTGATTTTTTTTTTACTAAATTACTGTTTAACTATGACAAAATGCCTGCAGGAAACRMGTGTACTGCTCTATTAGAAACATGTTTCTACATAAAAAAAACTCTCTCAGTGTAAGTGCTGGACTGAGACTAATTAGACCTCCATCACTCACTGACTCAATTACCACATTCATGCGTTTGAGAGCAGAACAGCACAAAATGGATCAAAGAGACAAAAAACTAAATTAGTGGCAGGTGTGGGAGAAAAACATTATGATATAAATTAGCTGATTTGACTGTTCGGATTACCAGGGCAACTAAACTGTCTACTTATCGCAGAAGACTCCTCACAAACATCTTGTGCTGATGACAGCGTGGCATCATTTGAAAACAATAGCACAGCATCAGGCCTATGCTAGGCCTGTGTTATGTGTGTACTGTTGGTCTTCTCTCCTTCTTTCACCCTCTCTCGCTCTCTCTCTCCCCTCTTGGCCTAGCACACTGTTGATTTCCCTCGGGCACACCCAGTGTTCCCACTTTCATTGTTATGGCCTATTAAATTCCATGACGGAGAGACCAAGTTGGGGATGGCATCTGTTCCGCCGGCCGTCCCAGATGGATACTTGCGCCAAGTTAACCAAAGCAGCCGATTTCTGTAGAGCTGAATATATTTGCGGGAAAGGTCAGATCGATTTGGGAATCATTTATTGTCTCCTTTAATGTCCCGTTCAAAGCTGTTGGCCTTTTTCCACCCTTTATTTTATCAATGATGACAGGGCCCCAGTGAACTGTGAAGGGCCGGGGTGAAAGATCCAGTTTCAGACACTGAGTGTTGTGTGGTACAACACATAAGATTACACTAGGTCGGTTGTTTTGTTTGACTGAGCAGATAAAAGCTACGACACTGACATCGAAAGCCATCGGAAAGTGCGGTCATCAGTGTGTCAGTAATAACTTCGAATTTTTTGTTTGTCACGCAATGCTATTGTATGACTTCAGATGGCACGGAAGTCAGATGGACTTTCAAATTAGGCTACTTTATAATACATTTATGGAGCTTAAAAGCTGCAGTTACCATTCATGGTAACTGCCTCAAAACACATCAACCTGTAAATTATTTAAAATTTCTCCTTTTACGTGACAAGGCAGAAAGTCATACGTGCTGGTCATTTTTTCACAATTTTCATTCCCTTCCCCTCTTTCTCTCTCTCTCTCTCTCTCTCTCTCCCTCTTTCTCACTTTGTTACATAAGAATTCAGCTGTGAGTTGATGTGAGGTGAGCCTTAACATATTTACTGGGGTTTGAAAGTTAAAGTAAATTCCAGAAACAAACGGATAAAACATTCTTTATATCAACACTTTGTGTGTCTTTTGTGTTCTGCGGTGAGTAAGTGACAGGAGAATTTGCTATTTTTCCGGTAATGATGTAGCTTGCGGTTTAATAGGCGCATCGACACTAATGAAGTCAACAAGAAGCAGTGGAAGCGTTCCAACTTGCTGGCCAGTCACATTCCGCAACTATAACCCTGTTATTGTTCCAACACTGGGAACAAAGCTCCCATTTATGCCTGTTTGGAAGACCTTCTCCTTAGTGTCATTTCCATCTCAATGATATTCCATTATAATGGCCCAAACAGTAGAACGGGAATACACAGGCAGGGATTTTGAGGGATTAAGCATTCCAGTGACTGACATTGGCAAATGTCAGCAGAACAGCATGATTTAATATTCAAAACAGTCAAATTAATCAAATATCTGTATAACAAAGGAGAAATAAGCCTGCAGCATCTGGCCCTGTAGATAAAGGAGGAAGCGCAACGCGAACGCTCGGCTTTTACACAACATCTCGTTAACCTCCCCGCTGCCATTCTCATGAATTTCACACGATTAAAGCTGCCGTTTGGATAGGAGGGATGGAGGGAATGATAGTGGGGAGGTGGTTGTAGGTGGGGGTGATAGATCAGGTAGGACAGCATGAATCGGTTCAGGTACAGTGGCACGTGCTGCGAGCAGGTGGAGATTTGTTTCTCCATCCGGTTTGGGCACAACAGGCGGCTCATTTTGTCATTTAATTCCCCGCTTAATTTCCAGAGGAAAACCGCTCTCTCCCGCCGTGTCGAGCGACGCTTTATCTACAGGCAGCCGGCGCACAAAATGGAACGTCGTGGTCTGTTCCCGAAATATCCCTGCCACAATTAAGCTTTGACAGATGTATTATCCCAAACATTGACCGAGCTGATGAGACGAAGGAACCTACACGATGAGCCGCTGTGATGCACAGCTGTCTCAGCCTTATGATGTCACCAGCTCAGTGGAGATCTCTATGAGAAATGCCACGAGTACGACTGCTCCGTTTATCAATCCAGCATTAGTGGACAGATAATTGCCGGTGGTTTGCGTGCTCAATCCAATACAGGTTTTGGCATCTGGACAACCGACATGCAAAACAAACAGCGGAGCACCTGCTTCCAGGGCCGGCTGACTGTAATGCAATATTCACAGAGGAGACTACACTGAATGGGTCGAATCCATCAATCTAACAGCCCTGGGAATCGCTGAAAACCTAATGGGCCCACCCAATGTCAAAAGGAACACATTAGCTTGGCTGGTGTTACATAAACTCCCTTAATGGATTATTAAATATCAAGCCGGGGAGGAGAGAAATGCATGTAAAACTCTGGACCAGCAGTCATTCCCATTGGGGTGATCTAGGTATACACAAGTATTATTCCACAAGACCTTACAAACTTGAGGAAATCCACAGGCCCCATGCATGTGCCAAACCTAAAGCTAAGAACAAGGCAAAGGGTGGCAGATGGTTTCCAAATTAACAAAGAAATGCTGTGAGGGCTTTTGTACATAGTGCTACACAAGTAAATGTCCCACGTGAGGGATCTTGTGTTTTCCCCAGTCATACAGCATGGTGATGTTTTTGATAAATTGTATTTTGTAAATCATACATGTGGGGTTAAGGGAATGGAAAGCAGAGCTGCTGAGATCGAAGAAGAGAGAACACAGACATTTAAGATAATTTATTCCTCAGATCAGATTTTATGTTGACCAAACAT
>JAZGTI010001776.1:0-32823 GCA_036877585.1 Botia kubotai | reverse complement strand
GAAGATCATGAAGACATTTTGGAGTCTAAAATAACTGTGGAATATATTGTGGTTTGTGTGTTGCTGTTTCTATGGCGAATAACAGAAGCACAGATGTTCAGTTCACACTGTTATTTTTTTCTGTGGGTGTTTCATAAAAAAGTTAATTTGCATAATATGACAGCATGTGTTAAAATGCATTTGGTAGTTTTGATGTAACTTCTAATTTATTTTGCATGTACAACCTTCGGCCTTCGAGATGTGTATTTGGGGAAACTTCAAAAACCCAATGAGGAATCAGAGTTCACGAGCATGTGACAGGGCTTTGTTCATTCAGAAGCCCGAGAAACAATGCTCAAAGATTTGAAGTTCTGAGAATTAAGACAGTGGTCTGACAGTTCCTGTCAGTGTGGTGTTCAAACCTGTGTTCTCAGAGACCCACATCATACAGTCGCTCTGTCAGCTTTCCATTGTATCAGTGATCTTGCAGTGCAGAGGAAAAGCTCTTAGTCAAATGGGTCGCAACCAGAGCGGCATTGCGGAACGGTGCACGCATGTGAGGTAAACGATTGTAAGCATTAATCTCTGTGGTGTACAGTAGATTGCAAAAGTAGATTGCAAGCGTGCATGCTTGCTTTTCTCATCAGAACCACTAGCCTGGTTAACAATTTCAGGTTGTAAGAACGTTTCCCTAACATTTATATTAAAACATTAAAAATGTTTTTTTGAAAGTACTAGGAATGTTCAAAATGACCAGTTTGGATGTTGTATTAACATTACTGTTGGGTTATAAGAACTTTTTTCAAACAAATAAAAACACTTTTAAAAGAATAACATTTGTGAAATATATGTTAAAAAACGTTCTACTCACGTTACTGCAAGAATGTTTTCAATAACCTGTTAGCTGGTACAGTGACATTCCTCCCTGAATTCTTTCAGCGTTGTAAAACATAACATTGCAAGGGCTTTGTGAGAGGGGTATAACTCATCTGCTACTGTATATTTCAGTTGTTGAGTACAGTATGAGATCCATTACTTCTACATTACTCTGTGGCGTGTTTGTAATTTGTCACTGATCTCTGATCTCACATAAATAAAAGTCAGATGGTTCTGCAGTCTACCACGATCAGAGTCTCAAATGTTTGATGTACAAAAACAGTTGAACTTTTCAAAGCACATTTTCACAAGCTTACCTCAGAAATCTGTCATGCAATAGGCAAACTAAGACGGATGTATACGCTTCTCTGAAAATAGACTTTTTAAAACTTAAAATTGTGTGAACAAATGAATACAAAAGCCTTCAAATGAGGTAAATAAACTATAGAACCAGCCTAAACATCCATCACTTGCTGAAATATGTCTCTTAAAGCTGCAGTCTGTAATGCTTATTGGTTAAAATAAGCAAACAACAGTTATCGAGCAAGTACAGTGTATGACAGATCAGTGTCAAAACAGTCTCCTTAACCCAAGCTGCAACAGTAAGTTAATAATAATGATTTATAATTTGAGCTGTTGGTCGGATTTCTCGGGAGATGCCAGTTTGGTTTCAGTTGACTTTGGTTTCATTTGATAGGCAGAAAAAGTATGTAGAGTAACGTGCAATTTTCTGTTTCAAACAGAGATGGTGACAGAGAGGCACAAGTTACGGATTGCAGCTTTAAGAACACAACATTTTACCTTTGTCAGTGAATTATGTGCATGACACCACAATTTTAGACTCAATTTTAGTCATTGATCTTTGATTACTTGATCATAATTGCCATCGTTGAATGTTTTAATACATCTAAGCAAATTATGATAGGAATGTCTGCCTTTTTCCTTCTTATGTAACTATATAACACTATAGAACATCATGTGCTTTTGTACCAATCAGCTGTGATTGCTCTATGCTGCAGTAGTAAGGGTCCCTACAGAGCTGCAAGAATTGCATTGTACCCTTTTGTTCGTGGCAAAAAAAATTACCAAGCAATTTACCAAGCGCTGCGCCCCTCCTCCCTCCCCATCACTTCTGGGCATCTTGGGGGGCAGTAGCCTGGGAAACTATGACTTCAGTGTTTCTGAGGGACAAAGCAGCATTGTGAGGTTCTTCTCAGTATTTCAGCTTGAAGAATTACAGGGAGAGAAAGAGCGCTTCCTTCGGCAGGCTTAGAACTCCAGAATGAGGCTCTGATGTGGACATATATCCCACACAATACTCTGTCTGGACCGTTGCCATGGTGTTGGATTACTGAAGCTCATTCAAATTATTATTATTATGACATATTGAGAAAGGAATATGAGTTTATGATTTGATTTTTATTTTCAACGTTGGGTTTTATGATGTTGTTGGATTTAGACAAAAGCCCAGTTCACAAACCGTGCATATACAGCATATACATCATATACAGCATATACAGCATATACATCATATACAGCATATACATCATACACATCATATACAGCATATACAGCAAAACATTTCCCTAACATTTCTATTAAGTAAAATGTTAAAATATTAAAACATGTATTTTGAAAGTTCTGAGAATGTTCAAGTTTTTTGAACGTTGGATTAATGTTATTGCTTTGTTATGAGAACATTATTCAAACATATTTTTAAACATTTGTGATAACTTTAAGAAAACGTTAGCCAATGTTGTGAGAATGTTCTCTGTTACCTGGAAATGCACCTACAGGCTACAGATTATTTCTGTCGTACTTTCAATGAGGGACAAAATAGTATATATTACTTGCTAAAAATTGGTTTTCATATTTACAATCTTTTCTCTTTGCTTATGAATATAAAGAGGAAATATAGCTTAGCAAAGCTGAACTATGCAGGAAGTATAGCACAAGCCGAAGACTTCCACCTCACAAGCTCTTATCTAAACTGTGTATTTTGCATCTTATCAAGAAAGCACTGATCTGTGATCTGTGATAAGTCTAAACTAGCACACCAACAGACGGTATGTGTAAAAAGTCAACTACCTGCACTGTCAGAAGAAAAATGTAACATTTGTACTGTCTTTAAAATGTGCACCTGCTGTACCCTTTAGCGTCTTAAGATGCACAACATATAGATTTGAACTTTTAACACATCTATCCGATGTTAAAAGGTTTTGAGTGTACTGTCTCTTTAAACTATTTTGTGCTGAAATGCCAATACAGCCCAATTAATCTCCCTCTGCAGTCTTTTGACTATAAAACTTTAAGACTGTCACTGAGCCCTGACAAACAGAAGCATTACTTGCAATTTCTATAAACGCTAAATGAACTTTACAGTATCACAGACCACTAAACCAATATACACGCTCTTTTCCTGGCAGGGATCACTGGTTTCCCTTAATTACGCACACAGTGTGAGCTATTATCACGTATTCGCATGCATTACAAAACTCTGCTTGGCTATGATTCATTCCTCTGTTTATTTTCTTGTATATTTTGACTTTTATCTTATTTCTTCAATATCATTCTTTTTTCTTCCTCTTTCCTTACTCCTCCTTTTCTTTTCTCACTCCTCCGTTTCACTTTTACTCTCGCAGGCGTTTTTAAAGATGGGGGCCACACTGATTGTCAGACTGTGTTTTGTGGTAAACACAGGACTCAGAGTCATGTGTGCTGCTGCTCACAAATAGACTGCGGCTACATACTGCAGAGCCTGCAGCACACAGTAACAATCAGTCCCATCTGGCTGACAGCTCCAGCACACCCTCCCCCACCCTTTTCTCTCCTCACATGATCTCTGCAGCTTTCTCTCCTTAACTCAGTGCAGAGACCTCACAAAGTCTTGTGGGAACTTTTGTCTCGCAAGAAAAGTTCTGCGTTTAAAAAAACGTTAGATTTGAAACATGGGTTCAACGGTGACTATATTAATATAATGTATGTGTCATTTAAGTATAGTTTTATAGTTTTAGTACATCAGCTTATATTTTCAGTAGTTATATTCACATAGCATTCAATAGATTCTGATTCAGTATTGTGGTTCATCAATACATCTATTCTTATTTTTGTTATTCCTCAGGGTTGTCTTTCTGTGTGCTCTTGGTTGAGCTAATGAGCAGCTCAGAACTAAGAAACTACTCAGAACTACTTAATTTCAATTTAAAACCAGCAGAAGTGTGTAAGTAAAGCATTTAACCACTGAAATCTGGCCTCTCTACAAATGAAGTAAAGCACCTGCGCCCTCTGGTGGTCGCACAGTGGTTTCGATTGCAACGTTTTATTAGGGAAGTAATACTACTGATTTCATCCACGATTAATTATAGAGATTATATTCTCATAATGCTGTTGTGTACATTAACATAACAGAAAAGGTTGCTTTTCCATAAAGACCTCACCAATTCGTATCGTGAACATTTTGGATGTTTATTTAGCAGGGCTTTTATTTTGAAATCTGTCGGACCTTTCATTGTGCACAAGGTTTCGGGCTGGAGTTACGGGCTATGGGCTGAAGGGTACAGTATGGTGAAGAAAAACACAGTGTTTCATTTTTTACAGAGTGTCTAAAAGGCACAAATGTTAACGAAGCCCAAAACTTACGGCATGATGACGTCCAAGACCTTGTGGTTTCTTAACCGATTAATGCAACGACTCAGCGGAGCTTCACAACAGAGAGTAAATCGCTGTCTTTCTTTGTATAGGATCACTATTATTATAAAGGTACATTTACGGGCAAATGTGTGTTTCTGTCTGACAGACTGGTACAGCGTGTTGTTCCGCTTTTACAGAGATGTGTGCGCTTGGCCTCGGGTGCAGCAGAGGGCGCTGTTTCTCCTCCAGCGCACTCCAGTATCACAGCCGAGCAGGCGATCGGACTATGGGCGGAACACTTCAAATTAAATGGCATCTCTGAGCCTCTCCTCTCCAGTCAGTACATCATAGCTCATGTACTTGGCAGTAAAACGGTGAGATTTCAGTTGATGAATATAATATTTTATGTGTCCCACTATGCTGTGTTTGCACTTTCTTAAAGGGAATTTGTTTTGCATATACAGTTCCAGGGACCTGACCCAAAGAATAATTTGATTTGCGAAGATACTATTTTTACTTTTAAAATGTCTTTAATCAATATTGGTTCACATTTTTATGATCAGATCAGATGTATTTATTTATTTGATTTAATTTCCTTATTAAATATCAAATAAACAATTACTTCCCTCTTCTTTTCTCAATCAAAAATGTTTCTGCTTTTCTTTTACTCGCTGCTGTGGTCTTTCTGCGATTAACTGAAGTTGGATGGTGTGGGCAGGAGGAGGTTGAGAGACCCACTGACTGACACAGAGAGAGAGAGTGTGTGGAATCTATGCTCCAAACGCCTAACAAGGTGCATTTCAATCTTTTTACTTACTTAGTACAACAGACTATTTAATTTTACAGCTAAAATAGACATAGTTTTAATTTTTTTATGGTTTATAGAACTAGCCCTGTCTCTCAAAAGCCAAAGCAAGGATCACGTGGTGAAGATACAATCTAATATTAGCCAAAGTGTTTCGATTTGTTAACGTTAGTCACAAAAAAATGGTGAAGTTGTTATGACAACACTGTGATCAGAGTTTGACCTGGCATGACACAGAACTTTCACACCCAGCAGGCGTTGTTATCGACCAGTGATCTCAAAATGGCGACTGATTTTTAACCACTTTGCTGGTTGCGAGTAGGTGAAAAAGTGTGTCATTTAAAGGTCTCTGGAAAATCCATTTTAGTCTCCTGACCTTTATCAGTCTTGTGTGTTATTCAAATGTGTGTTCAGTATGCCAGTACAGTATGTGATTGAGGAGTGGGACTTCAGAGATCTTACCCTGAAGATGAAGCCCCCGGTTTTTATTCCACGCCCTGAGACTGAGGTGACAAACTGTACAGATTCACACACTGTCTTGCTTGGCTCATTAAGTTTAAACGTTCTGTGAGATATTCTGTGAAGTGTTTAGACTAAAGAAAAAAAACAGGAATCTAAAAGACAGAATTAATTCATTGCCGTATATTTTTGCTTCATAAAAGTTAGCATATTTTCTAATCAAAAAGGTTAGCATTAGCCATTCAGTGTGACCTCTTTGTTTATGTGTTTATAAGGGACACAAACGGTACCTGTTTTGTGGAATGACACACTTATCACTTACCAGAATTTTGCAACAAACTGAGAATGGACTTCAAATGAATGTGCCTTTTTGGATAAACACAGACTGTGTGTTTGAAAACACACATTTCCGTTTGTGTGCACTGGGCGTAATGAGTGTGTGTCTGTATGTCGGTATGTGTGCTCGCAGGAGTTGGTCGGTCTGGTTCTAGAAAACCTTCGGGTAACACAGGGGGAGTCGTACGGGACTGATTTTCGGTGTCTAGAGGTGGGCTGTGGATCTGGGGCCATCTCTCTCAGTTTACTGCACAGCATTCCACAGGTTCACCCTCCCTGCGTGCTTCTCCTAATTATTTATCTTGCTGTTCTCAGTAATGTAGCATGTCATCTGTTACACATGTACCCATAATTCTTTAAGCTCAGAGTGTTTGCTTTGGACCAGAGCCAGGCAGCAGTTTGTCTTACAACGGAAAATGCAAACAGGTGATAACCGTTGAATAAAGCGTCTGTCTATATTTACATGATTCTTTATATTACAGTGGTTCTTATGTATTTTATGTATTATATATTATCTTTGGTTTGTTTCAGGCTGGGTCTACAGGACAGACTAGACGTTCAGCATTTAGATGTGATTGAGGGTAAGGGAAACAGAAGCAGCATGTAAAATCCCCGTTTAGAAATCACTGATCATAACAGTTTACACAACAACAAATGTGATTTCTGGTCTGTGTTTTAAATGACATAAATATTTCTCTGGGGGTTTAAAACGTACCTTGCAGCTATAAAAAAAATTCCACACGAACCGACTTAGCTACACATTCTCTGAGTGAAACAGGAAATGGAACATTTAAAGCAGAATTCAGTGTATTTAATAGGAATTAATAAGTTATTTCCTGTCCTACACAAACCATAGCTGCGGTTTCAGTGACAATAGAACAGGATAGTAATTGCAGGGGTGCAGCATGTTGTTATTTTAATGATAGTTAATGGCACACATTTATTGTTATTCGGTTATGTTTCACTGATGAATCACGCATGATGAATGTCTGTCAGGAACAGTAAGTAGGTGAACATTCAGTAGCGAAAGTACAGCTGATGAAAGCGCACCTAAATGGCCAAAACTATGTGGACACCCTCTTCTAATAAATGGGGTTTGGCTATTCCAGTAATTTCCTCGAAAACAAATTTGACTGCTGCCACGTACAGTGATGTTCTATACAATTGTGTGCTGTAACTTTTTGTGGCAACAGTAGGGCGGGGCCCTTTTCTAGTACAACAACACAATGCCCCTGAACACAAAGCAAGATTCATAAAGAAATGAGTCCAGCTTCACCACACTGAGGCTCTGGTGTCTGAACAGGGGCGAATCCCTGTAGCCCTGTTCTAAGTGAGACTTCACATTGTGCACAGGACGTCCGCTTGCGTCACTTAGGTTCAGTGGGTTCAGTCCCAGTAAACACACATTGGCTACAGATACTGGTCTTCATTTTTAAAAAGAATCGTCTGCTAATATTTAATCAATTCATCAAGTCAAAAACTTGCAATCGTTTATTTTTTCGGTAAAAAAGGAACAGATATCGGTTAACTGTAAGTTTATTATAATGATTTATAATTTGAGCTGTCAGGTCCAGGAAATGTCTGTTTGTAAACAAAAGGAAGATTTGGCTACTACATCGCAAGTCTGGTGCTGTAGATGTGTTTGTAGCTTGTTCTTACAGCAGTGTTTAGAATTTAAACTTGTCATCCGTGTAAAAACAATAACTGAAGTAACCTGCAATTGTCAATTTCAAACAGAGATGGCAGCAGAGAGGCAAAAGTTACGGATGCAGCTTTAAATTCTTGTGTCTCGTCGTGACCTACAAACCTTCTTTTGAGTGAATGGTTTGGTATCAGGCAGATTAATACCTGCGTCTGGATGACATTTGACAGACAGTTCAACCCATATCCTACAGAGGTCTCTGAGGTAGTGACATGGAAATGTTTTGCTAATTCCAGGGATTTATTGGGCTTTTCCTGTTACAGTTTGTGTTTCTTTTTCCACTACATGGCATTAAATTCGACCCTACTGAACACTAAATGTCAGTTTGTAACTGAGGTGAAGTGACCTGCCTGCATCGCTGCTCTTAACTGAACCTGTTTTCTCTTTAACTGTCGCACTTCAATGGTTGTATAAATGAAGGTAGTTCTACAGAATCGTTTGTCAAATGTCTTTAAAGCGTTTTTTAAGCCTAGCAGCCAGAAATTGAGATTCATTTTAGGAGTGTTATAGATCATTAACACACGTTTGTTTGTATTTAGAGGAACTAGCCCTTAGCCATTTAAATGCACCTTTATTTGCATATAGTATATTTCTAGATTCAAACCTAACACACAAATCCAGACTCTCGGTGCAATTTATCTCTATCACAAGTTATTTTATATAGGCTATTTATTATCATACCCCCTTGTTAATATTATTGCTTTCTTGCATAATATCTATTTAATCTCTTGTATTCCTAGATGCAGACACAATACTGAGCAAATGCAGCCCTGTCCACTTTCTAGTCAGCAACCCCCCCTACCTGCTCAGTCAGGACATGCAGTCTTTGCAAACAGAGATACTCAGGTTAATCAGAACCCCTCACATTCCTGTACACCTGTTTTTAACCTTTAATGTGTTGGTTTGATTCCAAAATTAAACCTTTTAACTGGCCCCGCCCCTTTCCCTTGGAAGGTTTGAAGACCACGCGGCATTGGACGGAGGTTTGGACGGCTTGTCTGTGATTCGCTCGATTCTGTTTTTAGCCTCTAAGCTCCTAATAGAGAGAGGGTAAGTGAAAAGTGTGTGTTTGTGTTTATCCGTAGCCATAATATGCGGTCTGGCGACGTTTGAATATTCTCTTGTGAACGTGGCCTTTTAGCCAAATGCAACACAAATAGTACGGAATAATCTCACTAAGAGGCTTTCCCGGCATATCTTAAATGCTTCAGGGAATCAGTGCTGCGCCGTTCTCCGTAGTTCAATAGATAACCGTATTCCAGGGACCAGGTCTTTATTTCCAGTACCGTTCCACACCCTCATCACGCACACACGTACATGCATACATCATAATGAATAACCTAATTAGCGCTCGCTAATGACAGTTGCCAAACCAGGTTTATGAAGTTGAGACCGTTCCATGCCTGTACAATGACAAACTGACTCTTTCAGTGAACAGATGAGTAATAAACTTGGAATGGGCCCTGTGGAGAGCACATTTTTGTTTTCCATCTCGTCAGTGTGTACTCTCTGAACTCGGGTCGTCCGCTTTAGATTTGTTTCTTTCGCGGAGCCGACAACATGCTCCTCTAGATACCGAGAACCTCTGTTGAACAGGGTTCTCCATCTCAGAAGTGCTACTGTGACTAATGGTTCGTGAGGTTGTTTTGTGGTAAAACATCCTTGTCACCCACCCATTTCCTTTGAATGCCTTTGTTTGTCCAGGCGTGTTTACCTTGAGGTTGCCCCGTGCCACCCTCCAGTCATTCAGCAGCTGGTTAAAGAGAGAATGCCGGAGTTACTTTATCTAGAAACCCGCTGTGACCTCACCAACCGGTCAGTTTCTTCTGGGAGTGTTACGTGTGATGTTAAAGGGGCAGTTCACCCAAAAATGTGTCTCATTCACATGTCATTACAAACCTTTATGACTTTGTTCTTCTGTGGAACACAAAAGAAGATATTTTGAGAAATGTCTCAGTGGTTTTGTGTTCATACAATGAAAGTCAATGGGTGCCACCGTTGTTTGGTTACCAACATAAAGTTCTTATCTTCTTTTGTGTTTCTCAGAAGCATAAAAGTCATACAGGTTTGGAATGATCTGAGGGTGAGGAAATTGATGGAAGAATTTCAGCACTTTATAAAGGAATAGTTCGCCTCATATTCTGCCATTATTAAAATGTGTATTCATTTTGTTTTGGTGAAATTTGAAATATGTTCTGATCTCTCTTGTTGTATGTTATTATATATTTCTCTTGTTGTATGTTATTATATATAGTTATTATATATTTATTATATACTATTACAACTCCTACACTATATATATATATATATATATACACACAGTATATATTTTACGTTTTCTAAAAACATATGACAGTTGTGTGTAAAAAACAGACAGAAAATAAGACACTATTAATGGGAAATCTTGACAGCCTGCATCACCCGCATGTACAGGAGCTCATAGAAGAAGTCGCGATGTTCCGTTTTTCCAATTTATTCTGCGTCATCACACCAGTATTTGGTCGTTTTCACATTTTGTACTGTAAACACAAAGCTCAGCAGAAAGGGTTAAATGACGGAACTTTATGGGCAACACTATCACTGGGTTTTCCGTGGATGTCAAGTCAGCAGCATCACGTGTTTACATGACACCTCTTCTGTTTTCCAGGCCAAGATTCTGCATTTTACAGCACAAAGGAGAAGTTGACTGATATGCAGAACAGGGAAAAACACAGTAGGAAAGACCAGTGGGAGACTGTCATGAAAAATACGTACACGTAAAACCAGAACAGAGATATGAAATTAATAAGCCCAGATTCCACTGATAGGAATTGCCCAAATACGTGGCCTTTGCCAAATTGCGAGTGGCACACATCCAGTCCCCTGCGCACTGCTGTCCCGCCAGGTCCCAGCATGCACTGCTTTTCAAAGAATTAAAAACCTGCCCAATCCTACCGAGAAACTGTTTCCTGAAATCCGGCAAGCGTGCGGTTCTGTTTGTTCAACCTGCTGCTGTTTGTACGTTCGCTCGCGTTTTAATTGGTGTGTGCGCGTGGATGTGGTTTGCTGTGGTGAGGCTGCATTGATTGCGAGTGTGCAAGTGTCAGTGTGCAGTAGGCTGAAGGTAATTATTGAGGCTTTTTCTAAGAACTCCCCCTCCCAGGCGCGCACTAGTCCCTCCCTAGAAGTAATGCGCTCATTCTGCGAAACAGCTGGCCCATTGCCGCCAGCTCGCTTACTCAGCTAGCCCGCAAAGACTGACAAACAAAAAATCTGACATGCTTCGCTACCATAGCGTATGAAAGTGTACACTTTATCTGTCTGTTTTAATCTATGAATGAGTGGCACTGATTTTTTTGTAATACTTAATAAAAAAATGTATTGTTGACTTGTTGACTTATGTAATGTTTTAAAAAAAATGCTTGTTAAAATTGTCTACATTGCTGATTTAATACCAGCGTATTATAAAAGCTTAGACCGCTATTTTACGAGTCAAATATTAAAATGATCATCTGCAGCGGCGCGTTAAATAAACGTGTATATATCACTCTAATGGATTCTGTTTAGGGATACGTTGTCTGTAATGGTTATTTACATATTTAGGCCTCCAGTAAAATTGTGTGAGCTAGCGTGGCACTGAGATCGAGTTTCAGAAAAAAGCTCTGCCTCAGTTTCTGGGAAATACTAATCACAGTTTGCCGAAAGAATGATTCACTATCGGGAAAATGGGATCAGGAAACAATGCTGTTATGTCTGTATGTGCCTCCCTCAACTGTCATGATTAATGTTCCATTATGCTTGACCATCCCACAGCTTTGTTCCAATACACAAAATAACATGCTTATCAACATTGCAGATCGTGTTTTATATATATATATATATATATATATATATATAAAACACATGTTTGCATATGTGGTTTACGAGGACTCTCTCCATAGACATAATGGTTTATATACTGTACAAACTGTATATACCCCTCCCCTAAACCTAACCCTCACAGAAAACGTTTGCCATTTTTTAATTAACAAAACAAATCACCATTTAGTATGTTTTTTAAGCGATTTGGATTTGGTGTTCCTATAAACCATGTTTACATTGTTATACAACTCATTACACACATTTGTGTACTCGTAATCCACATATTCAAACTCACACACATATATGCACAAACATGTACACACACACACACACAAAGTGTTGCACAATATCAATTGAAATATTTCAACACTTGTTTGTACTCGCGACACAAAATAACTGTAAATACCCAGAAATGTTTTCATCACCATAAGCATATAATACTTTTAGATGTGAAACAATCATGGTCTTACAGCAGGAAATAGAAATTCATTTAATAATATTGTTTAAGGAAACGTTTTGTCATGAGACCAATAAATTGCAAAGAGATTTCATGCCCATTAGTTAACCTAATAATCCTATTATTCTAAGATTAAAGCTCTGAATGACCTCGTTTGATGTTAACTGGAAGGCCAGTACTTAGAAGAGAAAGTAAATGTTTGATTCTCTAGCGCTTCTACATTCTATATCCGTTTCCTTCTGTGAAACGCGTCTATTTTCTGTCTCATGTTAATCGCTGAACAATTTCCTGTCCTCATCTTTTTTTTAGGTCTTTTCTACGGTGTGTTCTTTTGCTTTAAACGCTTCCGAAACCATTTCACAATTCCATCATTTTCATAACCTTTCTCAGATGTGGCAATGGACAAAAACACTAGATAAAACATAGGGGACTTTATGTAATTTGACAGTTTTATTTTAAAAAATGTAAGGATTTTTGTCCATAAATAACATACAAACTCCACATTGTGGGGATAGAAAACAAATGTGTAAATCTTAAGGGATTAAAACAGTCAAAAACATTTCACTGCATTTCACTTAACAAAAACAAGTTCCAGTCAAGGCGACACGGTAACTAAGCTCCCCTCTGTAGAGTGAAGACCAAGCTAAGTGCTTCTCGTGAGCTCGCAGTTTCAGACAAGCTGCCTGATCTCATTTCGAACGCTCCTAATGGGGTCATGTGACCCACAAACGTTTCAGGAACATTATAAAAATCCCCCCTTGAGCCTGTGGCTTAACCTTTAGCAGTACAGTCAACATCAGAAATCTGCTCCTGAAGGTCACGTTCGAAAAGTTCTAGTGCGTAACACTGCTTTTGGTTCCAAACCTCTGTCTCTTGGGCCTGAAAATCTTATTTTAAGCTTCCAGGCCCCATTTGCCAGGACGTCAGCATCCATGTCCTATGATTGGCTGGGATGTGCGTTTCCATGGTAATATCAGAGCTGGAAAGGGTAATCCTGTAGATACTGGAGTACTGGTTTTGGTAGCGGCAGACTCTCCGTGCAGGTTGAGTGTCTGTTAATAACCAATCGTGTGAGATGCTGCAAAGAAGGAAAAGCTTGAGGATGACAGATCGGTCTTTTAAGTTTTAGCAACACGCCACATTCCTTGGAAGTCGATGAAGATATGGGCTCGAACTCTTCGGTCTTGTCGCCCTCCTGTCCGCTCTCGAAACCCACGTAGTGCTGCACGAGGCTGGGCACATCTTGGAAAGACTGCAGGCGAGATTTGGTGGAGGAACTAGAATCCAGACTGAAACTTCCTAAACTGTAGCTGATGCGAACATTAGTGGGTCCACGGGCAGTTTTAACGGATAGTGTCAACATATAGGCAGGGTGACTGCTATCCCGTACCAGGAAAGTACCCTCAGATGCCCCCTGTAGGACAGAGTGAGCCTCGCTGGCAGAAATGGCACCCCAGTACCAACCTGACAAAAAAAAAAAAAGAATTAATAAAATGCTGGCAGCCATTTTATGTTACATACACAATGCCATTTAAAACTGCAATAGGGTTCTGAGTTATTACTGGAGATTTTACATTAAAAAGAAGGGGAACAACTGCAGGTATATAAAAGACACAACAGCCATATTTTAAGAATTTATACAAGCACTCTGAGGTGCAATACATTAAATTCTGCAACAGTTATTATTTTAATGGCTTTATTAAAGAAGAGGACTGGAAGTTTTATTCTACCTGAGGTTTCCAGATAGGAATAATTCTTGGATATCAGTGCGTTGCTCGATTTCCACTCGAAGGTAGCATGAATGTATTTAGGAGCTAAGATGGTCATCACCGGAATAAAGGTGTCGGGCAAAAGAGTTCTTTGGCTGGAAAACAAATAATTTAATAATTGAATCTGTCTTTAAAATGTTTTGTGACTTACTGATTGTAAGTCAGAATTCTGTAAAAAGATTTTCATAAAATGCTGTTTCTCACACTTAATTTGGTTGATTCGTTTATTTCAGACCCATTTTATGTACAGTGACGTATATATCATTCATGTTTAAATACACACATCACCCTTTATTGTATATAAATTGATTATGTATATTCATAATTTATATACAGCGAAGTGACTAGATGATAGACAGACAGATATTTTAATATCATGATTATTTACTTAAATATCACAACGAGGTAACGGGCTGTCTTATCTACTTAATACCTTGATGTATCTAGAGCGACTAATAATAATAACTTTATTATAAAACTAAACTTTTTACATATATTGTGTGTATAGGATATCTACGGACTGTAGAAATTAAGTTGATTATTATTGTTTTAAATATTGATAAATTATTTAATATGAACCCACACATCTTCTACAAGACACCATCAACAGGAATGTCTGGTGTTCCGTTAATTAAGTACGTGTTAAATATGGGCATGTGTATTAAATGTGTGTATGAGTTTATGCATTTACATACAGATTACATTTATATATAGAAACGAGTCGAAAGAACTTACCCTTTAACGTACATAATCATTGTGAAAATGTCCGGTTTGATAGCTGTCGGTTCCGTAAAGTTTCGTTGTTCTTAAGGTTTTATAAAAAATATCTCGTCTTCGCTGTCTCCTCTCAGTGATAATTCTCAACCACAGATCGCTCGTTAACTCGCAATGTCACGAGTCTGCTGTCGTACACGCGCAACTTAACGCGTTTGTTTGACGAACTACGAATCAGACACGCGGGTCTTGAAAACGAGCGGCGTTTCTCCTCCAGCTCATCTCTTAAAACTGAAGGAGAAGCGGAACACTGCAGGGTTTCGCTTGTGCGGTTCGTCTCACTTCCCTGAAATGCTTTTCTGAGAACCCCCCCGTATTTAGCAGCTCTGACGCCATCTCTGCGAAACCCTGAGAATCAATTCCCTATCTCATTCAACCGTGCGACTGTCTCGTGAGTTACGAACTACCCGATTCGTGAGTGACTCATTTGGGAGTTTTTTTGGGGACAATGATCGGTAATTGCTTCCTGATGTTTGTGATTGGCGCTTGTGCACCAAAACGGCGTTTCTCTTGAATCGGCACTTCTCGCGTTCCAAGAACTTTCCAGGAAAACTAAACGCCTCTGCCGAGTCCATCCAATCAGATCACTGCCTTTCGCCGAGGCCACGCCCCCGCGTACATGCGGCCGAATTAACCCTTTGCTCACTGCTGACCTTAAAACACGCCGCAAATAACACACGCTTGTGCTTTAGAAAGACGTTCGCTTGGTTTGCTTATTTAAAACTAATACTTACTTTTGGTACAATAAAATTATTAAAAAGATTATTTTAAATTTTTACTTATGTTTGAGGATAAAACACTACCTACATGTTATTGTTATGGATTTAACTTGAAATAACTTATTCATTTAAGTTAATAAAATAACATGCCCTTAGCTTTGACACACGTTGAATGTTTTGAACACTAAAAATACTCCATGCAATAGGTTTTCATTATATTTTATATAATGAAATACGCTTGTTCTTACTGCTTTTTACTGCCATCTGGTGGATATCTGGTGTATTACAGCTTAGGCTAAATCACAGAGATGCTGTCGGACCTTATCATAATAAACTTTCTTTCATGCTGTGATCTGTTCTGTCCTTATGCTTTGAGTTAGTTTGTAGACCCAGCAAATGAATACCAGCAAACACTCAGTCACATGAAATTCATTGTATTTATGTAACATAACATCATAACTTCATAAGTGCTGCAGAAGGTTGTTTCATTTTATGTATGTATGTTTCGGTGTTTGACTTTCAGACTAATAAGCAACACTGTAGTGTTCTCATAGGTCTTAGTGGTGTACTTATATTTAAAATAAAAGAACAGGAATAATTTGGTTTTCAGGTAAAAATCACAAATCAGTTTTTCAATCCAATATTCAGCAAGACACTCATATTGTCAAGTGGAAAAGTGTTAATATTTTGAATTATTTGGAATAATCTGCCTACTAGAAAATGGTTTTACACCCAAATAATGTGTTACGATAACATTATGAGATGTTTATGATATATTAACAAAAGTTGTTTTTATAAAACACATAGGAGATATCATAAGAAATCTTATTGAACAGATTTAATTGTCTAAATACACATCCATGTCCTTCAGCATCTGTTACTTAACCAACTGATAAGCTCTCACACAATCAAGTAATATCACATTTCGTTAACATGTCAGATTTGGCTCTGGTGTAACACGCACATGTGCTTTTTTCTATGAAACAGCTGGAACCCAGCCAACAGGAAACGTTGTCAGAACGTTGGCTAACATTTTCTAAAATTTAGTTATCAAAAAACGTTCTTGCTGTAATGTTGGTAGAATGTTTTAAAAGCTATATATCTATACCAAAAACATTATTCTTAAGTTGTTGGTAAAACATTTAAAAATGTTACAGGATTAAAAAGTTTAAATAACATTTTTATAACAAAGCACTAATTTAACATCCAATGAAATGGACATTTTTAATGTTCCTAGAACTTTAAAAATAACATTTTTAACGTTTTGGTTACTTAATGTAAACGTTAGGGAAACGTTCTTACAACCTAAAATTGTTAGCTGGAAAGTTTATGCGACTGTTTCAGGGTTAAAGATCCTCTCAGACCAAACGTATCTTATTCTTTTCTAAATGATAAACACAAACCACAAATGTGTTTAAATGATAAGCACTCTATCCTTTCACAATAAACACATTTAATATAGCAGTATTATCAAAATGATATTGCATGTAGACATTCAGAAGAATTTGTGAATGTGTGCATCGTGTATGTTCCAGATTGCGTAGCAAAAATATGCTCAGAAAATGTACAGAAAGAAAATAATTCCTGAGTATTCCTCTTACTCAAAGACACAATAGCACACAAAAACAACAAAAAAATCAACACAATATTTCAATTATCCTCTCCCTGTAGAATGAACAGGCTGGAAAAACAGAACCGTGGAACATTTAGTTTAGAACCAAAGTTCTTTTCGCTTCCTCTCCGTTCTAACTGTCTCCACCTCCCTTAATGAGCCGTTTATTTCCTCTTTTTCCAGCCGGGCCGCGGGGTTTGGCGAAGGCTTGCTTGTGAGCGTGCTGTTTGGGGTGGACCTCGTCATACAGATACTGTTCTGTCAGCTCATCTCCATTATCTATCTCCAGCTAAACGAAAACACACAGAACGATCAGGTGAATTTCAGAAAAGCTAAAACAGTAGCCTAAAATGATGCCGAAATAGCTGTTTTGCTATTGGTTAACGTTAACCAATGGCCCAATGGGCCTAGGTGATGTCAGCCAAAAATAGTTGTGTGGTTAGATGCAAAGCTCTGAAGTATGTTGTGATGAAAAATCATGAAAACCGTTTAGAACAAAATCATTAAAAATACACTGGAGAATCATGCACGAGGAATGTTTTTCAAAAATTGTGCGTGACGTGAGTGAGATCGAGTGAGATTTAGACGTGTAGACCAGACTCCACGTTTTTCACGAGACAGAAAAACGAGGTGTAGCTTCACTTCACCTTCTTAGCCACTTCCAGATGAAAGTCCCTCTCAACCTCCTCTAGCAGTCGACTCTTACAGCTGGAATACAGCATCCGTTCTTTAATACTGCAGCTGTATCCTGGCATGGAGTATATAAACACTGTAGAGAGTGACAGGAGAAGGTGTATCAATAGATTCTCATGTAAGATATATAGTTTAACTAAATATAGGTGAAGATATGAAGATATAGGTGTGGTGTGTACGAGACACAGCATGGAGTGTACAGAACTGACCCACAGACTCAAGGTATTCTCCCTCATGTGAATGTTTGTAGAGGAAGAAGTGGTATCTGGGTGTATCCAGTGGGATCCGGCAGGGAAGGTCACGGATGTCTGTCGGGCTGGTGTGAACAAGTTCAATCGTTTCCTTCTCTGTGTCCAGTTTCTATAAACAGAACACGAGCACGTGTTGAAAATGTACTTCTCGTTCAGTAAGTGTTCCAGTTGTGCTTTTCATTATTTTCCACAATATATTTGCTCGACCGTTCTATTGCAATAACATTCATACATTTTGAGCTTTCGTATAGTTTTTGGGGCAACTGTGTGTGTGTATTCGTATATATGTGTGTGTGTGTGTGTGTACCAGCTGAATGTAGTTGATGCGTCTCTCTGCGAGCTGCTGTAGGGCACGCTTGGCTTCAGCTTTTAAAGGGAAGGCAAGACCCTGCAGAGTTTGATGCTTAGGGTCCACAGTGATCTCAGTTTTCACCTACACACACCCACATACAAAACAGAGCCAATTTGTTAGCATACTGTTCCAACACTGTAAAAAGCAGTAAATTGTGAAAAAAAAGGTTGTTTTAGGTTGTAAACTTATAACATTATTATAACATTTAACAGTCCAGTTTTTTAAATGTTGTGTTATTTAAAATTCTGTAACATTTTAAAAACCATTAACAACTTAATAATAACATGATATATATATTAAATACATTTCTATTGGCTATCCTGGACTTGGTCACTGTAGTCTCAGTAACTGCCCGTCTGTTCAGCTCAGCTTCAAAAATTCATAGTGTTCAGTGTGACAGTGATGTGTGGAAATGAGTGGAAGGAATTTAAAGTGTTAACCTTCTGCCTGAATGTGTGAATCTCATCAAACCTGTCAAGAACAGGTCCAGTCTGTTTAATTAAAACACAGTGTAAGACACTGTGTGATAAAAAATAAGTTATTATTAAAAAATAAAAAAATTATTTTCGAATGTTTGCGGCATTCAAAATCGAGTATTTGTCTTCTAAGTAAAGACTCCATTAAATACACACATTTCATCAATTCACACATACACACACTATTGTATATTTCACATTTATTTTGTGTAAGGTGAACAATGTACTAAAGACAAGCATGAGTTCACATGCACTCACCTGTTTAACTCTGCCCTGCAAGCACAAAGATCGAACAGAGAATACATTAAAATTCAAATTGACATTTAAAGGTCTGAAAGGTCCGATATTCAAACTTTAACAGAGAGCCCCAGTGTTTAATGGATGCACTCTGTAGATATGATGCGCTGTGTTAGTTTAGAAGGATGGCTGCAGTCTTCTCTCACCTCTGTGATTTTGATTCGCTGTAGCTCCTGTTCGGCAGCTGTTAGAGGGGCTGGTGCGGAGCATGAGGTCACGTGACGCAGGTAACCCTGAAGACAGATATCCTCCTGGTGATGATGACAAAGAAAGAGCATTAGTGTCATAACAAACCATTACAAAATGTGCATCTTCAATTTCATGGATAATGGACTAATTCCACAAAAAACTAAAGCTTGTTTAAAATTAAAGCTACCATCTTTTTGGGCTAAAACTGAACAAAAAATACATAAATCAATAATCAAAATGGTCTTTTTACCTTACCCTGATTTGCAACAGTAAGCTTAAAAAGTGACTTATAAATTGAGCTGTCTGGTCCGATTTCTCAGGAAATGTCAGTTGACTTAACGTATGCTGGGAAAAGTACGTATAGCAACTGCAACTTTATGTTTCGAACAGAGATGGCGATAGAGAGGCAAACGTTACGGATTGCAGCTTTAAAAATAGATGTATAAATAGTTACAATGGAAACGTACGATTCCCTTCATAAAACTGACGGTTGGGAAAGGAAGTTTTGTTCAATATAGTGTGTTTAAACAGAGTATATTTAGTTCTCACTGTGCTGACTGTAACTGGTAATCAATTCCAGGAACACTGCTAGAACAGTCCCAAGAGTTCTGTTTCTAAATAAAGGTACATGGTGGTCCACTCTGTAAACTTTTTCAGCTGTAAATAATACAGCTTCAGGGTATTTGACTGGCAGCCGATGACAGATAACAGATGGAATGAGTTTATATATCAGCACTCGCCCCTTATTATGGCTTTATTAGTCCTTCAGAGGAGAAAAAACTAATGTTAACTGCGGTTAATAAATCAAACGTTGAAGCGGTGACTCGAAGAACATCATAAATCAATTCTAGGCATAGAAATCGAATACAATCCCACAAAAATATAGAGAGTGTAAAGCAATTATTGAACAGTGTCACTAGCAAAAAACTGCCTTCCCAGCTAACAATTTAAGGTTGTAAGAACATTACCCTAATGTTTCCATTTAGTAACAAAAATGTTTCTAAATGTTTGATAGTTCCAGGAACATTCAAAACGTCCAGTTTTTTGGACGTTGTATTAACGTTATTGCTTGATGCTAAAAACATTATTCAACTTAGTTCAACGAACAACCTAAAAATACTGGTTTTTAAGTATGACATATATCATAAAAACGTTTTACTAATATAATTGCAAGAGCTGTTTGATAACTTTCAGAGAACTATTAGGGAACGTTAGCCAATGTTCTGAGAACGTTCCCTGTTAGCTGGGTTCAGTTTTAATACCCGTGTATGTGAGTACCTCAACAGTGCCAAACATCTCGTCCTTGACATGGCCACCACCAAACTCTTTCTTTACTGTGGCCCGAGTGGCCGCATACAGCATCTTCTGTCGAACCTGCAGCGAACGTCAAACACCAGGATGACTAAACGACTAATCAGTAACAAACATATAGAACAAGCACTCTGACCTGTAATAGATTCTTTGGGGAATCATATAGCCAGCATGCACTAGAGCAGTCTTGATGTTACATTATAGATTCTGCCTGTATTGTATATGTATTGGTTTGAGGTAATACGGTATCCATTAACAGAGAAAGGTGAAGCCTTACTGGATTCTTTGAAACATGAAGACCCATGAAGGTGAAGGAACCATGAACATCAAGGTTTTAAGACTCATGGAAGTTTAAGATTTTAAAGACGTTTGTCCAAGTGCATTAGTCTATATTAGAAAATGTGTATATCTAAGGGTGTTTATTGTTTATAGACTAATGAAGAACTAATAGCTCTCAAGCTACACATCTTCATAGCTGAGTGTTTAACCTACTGGAGACTGGTCAGGTGACCAGGAGATAAAGAGCCACTCATATCCTTGAGCGTTCTTGGTGTCTAGGCGGTATAAAATGTAACAGGGTTCGAAGGGGCCCAGCAGGGGGAGAAGGAAATGGTCATAGTCTTTATCCCAGCTCTGATGTGGGTCTCTGTACGCCCCCAGCACCAGCTGCTCTGAAACACACAGAAAAGCTCTCATCACAAACCTAGCGCGCGTTTCATAACAATGTCGTATTGCATCGTGTTTATCACTCTGAGTGTGTTTACAAGCCTGGCCTTGTGTAATTCCACTGATAACAAATAAAAGTGTAATATTATCCATTATCTGCCTGCTGCTATAAAAAGTACATGACACAACCTGTATATTACACTCAGTATAGCATGTGCTCTTTAATTTACCCAGAGACAAATTCATCTGCAGTTATTTATAAATCAAACAGTCCAGTGATGCTGGATGTCAATATTAATTTATGTGCTTCATGATTTTAAAAACCTTTTGCTGTATAGCTCATAATAATATTATAATATTTCATAGTTTTGATGACTTCAGGATATTTTAAGACCAAAGTTGTAAGCTGTGGTAAAACAAAAGCACTTTTGTTCACGCGGTGAACAAATTGCTACTTTAGCACCTTATATTAAAAAAAAATATATATATATTATACAGTTATAAAAATATTTTATGAACCGTGCGTGATTTTTATAGTAGGGGATAATCTGATCCACATTTGTGCTGATCTGAGCCAATGTAATAAATACACTCTGTCTTATATATGATATTATATTATAACAATAAACTTTTATATGGTTATTAAGCTTACTGACCCAGTATCCCCTGTACTGCATCAGTATATACTCGAAACTGTTCTGTGTTGGACAAAACCATGCAATGTGTAATCTTAAATTATGTGCATCTACGTGCATAAAACTATTGCTACAATGTACCATACCTCCATTTAAAGACATGTATTTTTACTGTAAACTGCAAAGTTAGATCATTTTAGTGGCATGAATTGTTTGCGTACTCAAAATGTTACACAGTTTTCAGTGTACTTCCAGTACTTACACCACATCGTATGTACAACATAAGTAGCATACACGTTTTTCAAGCACAGTTTCTGTTATAAAATATGCCGAGAATAAAAGATACAAGAAAGGTTTGAGTCAGCGCTTCTTCCCCTGAGAGCAATAACAAGCAGGTGTGATTTTTAAAGGCCTTTTGCCATAAAACAAGCGTAAATGTTATTGCCATCATAAAATGATCATCACAAAACAGTTCTAGGAAGCGATTCACGCTCAGATAAAAAGAGTTTATATTTATGAGACTCTGGAATCAATCAATGTGCTGTTGTGAAGACAGTGTGTATTGTAGCTCATTGAAACACAACGTAGCCGCCTATCGAAATTCACGTAAACGGATTCTGTCAAATATTCCACCGGGAACTCCAACAAAACCCCCTTTCAAATTCTAAAATAATTCATATTAATTCTATAGGATTATGTAGTTATCACAACTGTAATCAGCCAGTTAAATAACAGACCAGCAACACACAAGAACGCACACACATTCAAAACCAGCCTAGCTTATATCATATACATTATAACATACATTATATCGCATGTTTTAAGTTACAGATATCAAACCTGGTCCTACTGGTTCTTTATGCCCTTAATCTACAGTCTCAGCCTTAAGCTTGACTAATATCACATTTAACATGTCATTTCCTGAGGTGTTCAGACCATCACAACCCTGGTAACTATATTAAGAGCAGGGTAGGTGATGATGTGAAGTATTCTTCACATCTTGATAGCAATCACTAAGTAACGTGGTTTAAATATATTTACATAAATATTTTTCTTCTGTATGAGACGCAGGACTATAAAATGTTTATCCATTTATAGAACTCTGTCTAAATTAACCATGGTTTTCCTTGAGGGTTTTTTGTGTATTGATTACCATTTGTATAACCACAGTTTTACTACACAAACTATGGTAAAACTATGGTTGCTAAAGCATAGCCATGGTTAATTTGAGGTCAGCATGGTTTAACTATAGTAACCATGTTTGTTTGGTATTAACCGTCCATTCATTTTCGTAAGGCTATTGACAAACTGTTGGTTGCCCAGCTACTTTGAAATGTTTGCTGTGAAGGTGGTGACAGTCATGCTGTAACTGGTTAGGCGGGAGGAATCGCGGTCAAGGCCTCTGGATTAATGCATACAAAGACTGATTGTAGGAATTTGCACCTAACTAAAATAAACCTGTGATGAGCACATTGTTAAAGACAGTCAGCACATCAATAACTTTATCACAACCCATCATCCACGCACATGCGTGAAACCATTGTGAACGACCTTGATGGGGGATTTTCCTGATGCTCCTCTGCACCAGCTGCTATTCTGAGATCGCACACATTCCAGTCATCAGCACAAACACATACTTTCCATGCGCTTTCTACATACCCCTTAACACACGCGTAAGGAAAGCTGTTTGCGCACACGTATGTGCCAATTTGAAAAGGCAAACATTTCCCTGAGTCATACAAATACATTTATCACAGCAAATGACATATAAACACCATCTGGCTCAATGATTAAATGTCATAGCTGTCTTCCTGCTTTGTCAGTGTTAACAAAGAAAATCCTATAATTATGAACACTGACTAGCAGCAGGCCATGTGACCGGTGCCACTGACCAATCAGGTGGAGATATGCATGTGACTCATGAATCCAGTTGACAATAAGCTCGAAATTGTGTTGGCCTGTTTTCTCATTCCAAATCTGCCTGAAATATCATCTCTGTGTGACTTAAAGACTCCTGATAAATCCAGCACAACCCAGTCTACCCAGACATCTTTAAACAGCCCAAACGTCACACGGACAGACAGAAGTGCTACATAGCAACAACCCAGCTAACAAGGAACGTTCCCAGAATGTTGGCTAAAGCTCTAAACATAAAAAACAATCTTGCATTAACATTGGTAGAACGTTTTCTTATATATCATATATCAAAAATATTCATATTTAAAACTAGACATTTTGAACATTCCTAGAACATTCAAAATAACATTAATAACGTTAATGGAAATGTTAGGGAAACATGCTTACAACCTAAATTTTTTAGCCGGGAACCTTAAAATTAAACTGTCTGCAATATGATTATAGAGCCATTGGGTGTCAGGGTAACTGGAGATGTCTAATATCAGCATGTAGTCTAGTCCTAAAGTAAGCTTCTGTATTTAACCAGCAAGTTGTCCAGCATGATACTTTAGTGTAATGCAAAATGTAACAAAAGCTGATTATATCACCAATAATCTGATTCAAGGGTAATCACCAATAATCTGATTTTAGAAACAGTGTGAACACTGACAAATACGCACGTTCAGAAGTGAAGTTAGGTAACGGCAGGATGACTTCACACAAATTTGATAGTGTTTTCCTTCAAAGCAACTGGATCTTGTCACCTGATAGCGAGCTAGCATTTCAACAGTACTTGACACTCGGTCTCATACGCAAACACACACTCGCACACATGCACCTTCATTGCATCAGAGAACGGGTCACTGTTCCTCTGACCTCCACCACGCGGTTAATCCCATCTCAACCTTCCAGTTTCTGCGTCATCTGACCTAGCTTGTGAACTCAGATGTTTCACAATCAAAATACATTGTGAAACATGTTTTGTTTGTCTGTCCTCATAACAGCTGTCACCTTGATGGCAAGCAAAAACAAAAACAAACACCCTCCTTCTCCAAAAATAACACACAAACAATAAAACATACCACAAATGTATGATTATTGGAAAAATTGGAAGTGTAATTAGTCATTTACACAGGGCAAAAAACAGAGCTAGTTGATAAAACCAGAAACTACATTTATGTATTTGGCAGACACTTTTATCCAAATGGTACATTTAAGTTATAAATTTTACATTTACACACTTGACAGATGCTTTTATCCAAAGCAACTTACAGTACATTCAAGTCACACATTTTGTCAGTATGTGTGCACCCCTGGGTATCGAACCCACAACCTTTGCACTGCTAACGCAACACTCTACCAACTGAGCTACAGGAACACTGACAGGTACACCAACTACAAGTATATCTTGGCTGAGTGTTTATTCTGTTTTAACAGATGAAATGTTTAGATTTCAATTTATTTAGATTTCATTAATAAACATACATTTTCATCCATGAATTTGTCTTTGATGATCATTTCACATAGCGAACTCCTCAGAAACTCCAGCGTACTCACCGTCTTTGATCAACACCTGGATGAGACGCCCAGTTCCGCTCCTCGCCCGGGCCAGGAACTCTCTCAGCTCCTCTGAGACCACTAGAACCAGAAACATGGCGGGTCAGCTCGGCACCTTCCTACCCGCCAAGGAAACTTCTGGGTTGAAAGAAGCTGGATGCACAGGTTGGGTCACCTGAAACGATCAGTCTGACCTGTGTTAAAATAGCTATATTAAACAATATAGGACCGGCAGTATGAACTAAGAGTTTGGTGTGAGAGTGCGTGTGCTATCCAAGCCGGAGAGAATGTGAGAGGAGCAAAAGTGTGAGAGAAGCTCCTGTAACTAGGACAGGATCGTGTGTGCTTGCAAAAGGAACCTGATCCCTCTTGCCCCAAATTTAGCAGGCGCACTGTCTGGCCTCGGGTGACGGCCTGACCATCCCCCAGAGCAGCCTAGAGGGACTTGTTCAAATCTTAAGTTGAAAATTTTTAACTTTAATTTATATTTTAGCTCTCTAAGCTTGAAAGGTTTCCAAAATCTACTGGACTGGGTCACTTAAATATTGTGGTTTAACTTCACACCCTCTGTTGGGCAGGTAATGAACTGCAAAATTGAATAATCTATGCTGTTATGACATCATTAGTCAGTAATTATTTATCATTTCAAACGGAGACAAAGTCTTAATTTCTAATGAGTATTAAAACAAATCATATTTAGAATAAAAGCACTTATGCTTTTGATCAGAAAATCAGATTTATCTATTGTGTGTAAAAATGACTGAGAAGCACTTACAATGGGACTTTACATTTACGCATTTGGCAGACGCTTTTATCCAAAGCAATTTACAGTGCATTATACTATACATTGTTTCTGAGTATGTGCAATCCCTGGGATCGAACCCATGACCATGGCGTTGTTAACACCACACTCTAACCACTGAGCTACAGGAAAGCTTACTTTATTTGGCAGGAAATTCTGGTTGCATTTGGAAACAGAAACCTGCTGCTAATTTCTCATTAAAATGCTTTAACTCCTCTGGAAAATACATTATTCGAGCTGTACAAATTTCCTTCTAATATTAGACTGATTGAAAATCAAACAATAGAATTGTTAACTGCTGCTGTTTACCTTAATTGTTCTGATTTCCTATATAATCTAAAAGAACGCTTTCCACTGATCTTCATATAACAAGATGTTTGTTAATGTTTTATAAATGTAAGTATTCATACGTCTGTTCACATCTTGGACAACAGAATTCTATTGCAAGTGTCTTCCATTGATGGCTGAGTTTAAACAGGGATAGCCCCTTATTTTTCCTTAGTAACCTTAATTACCTTAATTTAACCTTAGTAACTAATAACCTTAGGTTAAATAAAGTTGTGTGGCCAGTGTATGTTCGTAATAAATTCGTATTTAATAAGCATATCACATAAATGCTGGTATTACAAAATTATATTATACATGTATAAAAAAAGCAAACATAGCTGGGTAAGAAAATTCAATTAAAATAAATCTTCACTAAGAGACAGACTACATTAGAAAACACATCAGCAAGTTCTATAAACATGTTTATTAAAAAAACTGATACAAGATACTAAAGGTACAGCTGCTGTAATCTGCTATAATGTGTTTAGTGATTCGATCAGTTCTGCAGGAAGCTTTCCTCATACCTTCCACACACACCAGTTCTACAAAATATTACTAGCTCACAAACAAAACAGAAAATGCAAACTGATTATTTTACACTGTTTTACAAAACAGTAAATCTTTGTATCACAGAATGGTACAGAGAATTACAAAGGAGCATCAATGCCAAATATATTTACAGTCCAAAAGTCTGATGATCAGCCGCCCCCGCGCGTCTAAAACAGGGTGTCTGATGCCCCCTGCTGGAAGACGACGTCACAGAAGTGACTCCTGACAACTGCCCCTCAGTCATCGATCGTGGGTAACCAGAACGCCTGTGGGGGTGAGGTGAGACTGTAAATTCTGAACCAGCTGGTACAGTTTGACTACAGCAGCAGTTCTATGTAATAATCAGTCTTGCAGGGAAAATGTGCTCGTATGTCAGAAAACAATGACTGGAAATACCTCCAGATAAACTACAGATTTAAATACCAAAATGAGAACTAGCTGTTTAAAGACAGGGTAGGTGATTTTTTTCCATAAAACATTTTTTGTTATGCTGGCTCAAAGCCTCTTCCCATCCAGATAGCAATCCTCTTCTGTGGAAGGGGCAAGACTATAAAATGTCCATCCAATCATTGCATTCGGTCCGAAAGCAATGATAGGATGTCATACTTGCCTGTCAAACTGCGTTGGAGAAGTGGCTTTGGAGAGCGCTCTGAAGAAAGGGTGGCATGTGATGCTTTCTAAGCTAGGTTGCTATTGCTATCCTGTACCTTTAACATATTTTACCCTGTTTGCATTCATGAGGTTGTGTTAATTTTGTGTCTTACCATGTTAGAACAGGCGCTGGCAAAGGTCATGAATTTGGGGTTAAACTGCAAGCAGGTCACAGGACCAGTGTGCTTCCCATCAAGAACCGCTACCTTCATCCCACTCTCAGCATTCCACACATGGATCTTGCCATCCTCTGATCCTGGGAAGTCACAATAAGAGGACACAGCATCACTCTCTGTAAACTCATCTCTAGACTTCTGGTTAAGCTCTGGGTTCGACTTACCAATCATAACAAACTGTGAGTCTGGCGTAAACGAGGCCTCTAAAATCACACCTTTGCTGTTGTTATACCCCTGCAGTGATGGAGAGAAACCCCATGAGATGCACATCTACGACGCAAATGCTGTGAAAGCATGTTTAAAAATCAATATTTATTTTCTCACCCCGAACGAGTGGAGCACAGCTCCTTTGAAGGCATCCAGCACTCTCAGTGCTCCTCCGTTTGTTGGGATCAGAATTAGCTTTCCATCGTTGCTAAACTTAAGCCCCGTCCACTCGCATGTACGCTCGTACTGTAATTTAAATGTGGCAAATGGGCCCTAAGGGTGGAGATAAGACAACTTTGGTCCCTTTTGCCATATAATGAACATTACATAGGACAGACCCCTAGGATATGATGTCATGGTGCGTGGTACCTTATCAAAGGAGCGCAGATCATAAAGCTTGACCATCTCTGAATTTACGCCTGCGGCAAAAATCAGCCCCTCTGGATCAAATGAGCACACCGGCTTCCCTTGCAGATGCATGAGGCCCTGTGAACAACAGCCACGATTACATTACTCAATATTTTTCTAGAGACAATCATTTTGCCTGTCTGCACTGAATGTGAATCTGGACGTGGCGAAAAGAGAAATTAAGTGACTGTTACCTGACAGTTAGGCGAGCGAAGGTCCCACAGGCGAATAGTTTTATCCAGAGAGCCAGATATGAAAGTGTCATCGACAGGAGACATAGACAGAGCAACAACCCTGTAATAGTATCAAATATAACTCGAATGCCAATGAGCCAATGTTTTTTTTTATTTTAAAAACAAGGACAGTCACAAATCCTCACCTCTTATTGTGCCCAGGGAAGTAGCGAATGTATTTATTGTCATGCAGAGACAGGTATCGTATAGTATCTGTAATTACACATCGGTAGAGAAGATCATTTCACAGTAAACAACATTTCTAAATAAGTGAATTATGAGTTAAACTGGAATCTCGGGGTATAAGGTGTCAGGCGAACGGGCTCAACCATGGGCAAGGCAGTCGTCTGTACAGTTAGCTCCTTAACAGGGCAGAAAAACAGACCCTAAAAACTGTACAAACAACTACCTCAGGCCAGAGCGGGCACAGGCAGACAGCCCAACACGAACATCAGGGGGGAGTTTAGAAAAACACTCAATAATAACTTAATAATAAAAAGCTTTCTCAACAAAAAAAACATTATGAATTACTGATATAGAATAGCGTTATGTAACAAAGCAACTGATACAAACTGCAAGAACATTTACACAAATATTATATATGTTAAAAAGAGGTAATTATATATAAATTACAAGGTTTCAGACAAAATATAGAGGCATATGTTGCTTTTCTGTAGAAACGTCATCTGAATATGATTTTATTACTGTAACAGGACCAGAAGCACGTGTGTTGATAAATCACACGCAATATTATACTCAGATTAGTCTTCGGTATGATCCTACCATCAATTTTGTTGGAGCTGTAAACGACTGTATTGGCGGCATGGGTGTATCTGATGAGATCCACACCATATTTCTTACTGTAGAGGGTCCGTTTGGGTCTGACACGGAGCACAGAAGAGGGAAAAGTTAACCAGGTTACTCACACAAGCTTACAGAAACTAGACAGATAAAGTCAGATCAATAATGTATACATTACATACTGTCATCATTTTTATCCGCCATAATTATGCAACGTGCGATTTAGCATCAAATGACAGACGAATTGATGTTGCAGCCTTTTCACAAAGATAATGAAGCAATCAACAAACACGTTTGTACGGTATAAACTCAAACAGATCATTTCACTATTTGAACTCGTGTATTAGCACCGGATTTGACTCGGTCACAAGGCGGCTAGAATCTCGAAAGGAGGCGTGGGTGCTAGCGCATGTTCTCACGTTCATGTTACACACGTGCATTTAAAACAATAACTCTCTGTATAAACAATCACTTTCACAACTCTCTCTTCATGATGCTTTTTAGTAGGTCTAGATCTCGCATAGTTACTAAGATCAAGGCTCTATACTCACGTTAAGGCCAAACCTTCGTGGAACAACACAACCTAGCTATACGAATGTAACGTAAAATAATTGACATGTCACTTACTTTCCTTCCTGGCAGTCGTACAAGACAATGGAGTCATCGTCGCTACTCGATATTACCGTTTCGCCGTTTGAGCTGAAGTCAAAGCAGTTTATTTTGTCCGAATTCTCCCGGAAAACCTTAGCAACCCTGAAACTCCGCAACACATTGTCTGTGAGTTTCATTGTGGCCTTTCTGCCTGGCCAGGCGCGGGCGATCGGCTGGTTAAAAACAACGAGTAAATCGGCTTCTGGTTGATCAGTGATGTAGGTTGCGAGTGTGTTTAAATGTTTTAGAAGTGAAAAGATTTTTCAGATGTGCATTTGTGTTATGTTAAAAAAGCCCGCCGACAAAAATGGGTCAATGAACTGGGATACGGAAGACGAGGTGAAGGAAGAGGTAGTGAGATGACTCACAAAATGGCGACGATACCCGCGGAAGTTTTAGAATAAAAGTCCCGTGTCGAATTTAGCTGAACGTTGGACTGTTAATATTTCTGTCGTTAGTAAATCCTCTATTTTTACCCTTTAATTTTAACGATCCATTCAATAGGAAATAAATCAACCGCAGAATTAACAAGACCACTGTTCGTTATTTAGTGTTGTTGTGACAGCTGTTACGAAGACCTAGAATGTCACGTCAGCTCTCTAGCTGTTGTGCTTTGTTTTTGTATCCACAGTTTCTAGGCTGTGTCATTCATTCCATCATAATCGAGTCTCACATTTGTAACCATGTAAATTTAAGATTTACTTTGCTAATTTATTCTCTTGTAGTGACATGTTCCCTAACAGACCTTCTCAAATAAACGCAGGGCTGAACAGACACAATTATGGATATTATCTAACAAGATTAGTTTTCTCACCCATTTAATACATTTTGCACATAGACATCAAGCTAGCCAACTCCAAATATGGCCACTAACCAAAACTCAGCAGCCAATGGTATAAAAGTCAGCACTGACACCATAACATCAAAAAGGCAACATTGGGAATATAAAGCTTACTGAGCTGACAAAAGCATTTTCTTTTTTCTTTATCTTCCTAACCAAACCTGTTTATAATGGAAAACAGTGATTCACAGGTGAGTTGAGTATTGTCAATGTTTATGGCCTCAAATATTTTTGCTAAGACTTTAATTTAAGTGGTATTCAAGAGTATGGCAGTTAAGTAATGTACATAAATAATATAATAATGATAACTTGCTTTCAGTGGAGTACTAACCCTAAACATCTGTTTTTTCAAAGATGAGAATGTGCACAGTGGGAGACAATTACCTATTTACAGTGAACGTGAGTGAATTTGCACCAGAAGAAGTGATTGTAACCTCCACCAATAACTTCATACAAGTGTATGCAGAAAAGGTGAGTCAGCTCTAACAGCAACAGAAGGTTTTGTCTCAGTCTAACGTTCTTCTTAATAATGAAGCGCATTAGGGTCTTTTTATTAGAAGGGTCAAAAGCTCTAGGCATGTAGTTACACAACATATAGCATTCTGTCAAACAATTATATTGTTGACAATTTTACTTCCTGTATTAATTCTTTACATTGCCATTTTCCCCTCTAATGTTGGCTTCACCTCAGTTGGCTTCGGATGGAACAATTGAGAACAACATCTGTCAAAAGTGCCAATTCCCAGCTGACGTGGATCCAATGTCAGTCACGTCTTCTCTGGGGAAAACCGGCATGCTGAGTATTAAAGCTCACAAAACGAATGCCTGATAATCAGTGATTCGGTGAAGACAATGTAGGTTTTAAAACGTAGGTTTGGGAAAGTACATTTAGCCTTTAAATTGTTTTAAGAGCAAATAACTTGATTATTAAACTAGCAAAATTGTTACAACAGTTTCTTTTTTTTGTTTTGCATTTATTATTTTTTTACATTATGTATTAATTATGAGTCAGTTTATGAATATATATATACATTTGCTACAACAATGCTTATTAGTTGCAAATGTCCTGAAACTGGTAAAATAAATATTCATGACCTTTCTGTTCACAAAATTTCACAGCTCGCAGACACTTATTACAACAGTACTTATTACTGGACCGAGATAAATAAACTGTAGGTGTTTACACACCAAAAAATACATAAAAAACACAATTCAGGTATTTTAATAGCCGTGTACACTATTAATTAAGGCTTGGAAATGTACATCTCCTGAAGGAAACTTTGGTCATAATTTAAATTGTGGTCTAAAACACAACATGGATGTTGCCATTATAGACTTTGTCATATTGAACTACAAGTACAAATACTGTGCAAAGACTAAACAATGATCTCTGCTCCTGTTTGGCTGAGGC
Source organism: Botia kubotai (assembly GCA_036877585.1). Lineage (NCBI taxonomy): Eukaryota > Metazoa > Chordata > Actinopteri > Cypriniformes > Botiidae > Botia > Botia kubotai. The sequence goes on along the minus strand of JAZGTI010001776.1, from coordinate 485 downwards.
CAGCCTGTGGGGGAATGGATGAAGCAGCTATACAGTCCTGATACCACAGGTTTTCTGCGAGGGCATTTAGAAGGGGTGCGACCTCGCCGAGCCCCGCACTCACATCACCTCCCACACGAAACACCGGAAGACCCCACACCTCTTGAAACTGTTTTATGTCGCTCTCCGTCACATCTGTGTGCATAAATAAATCAAACCTGCACCGTTAAGGTCTATAATGAGTATTAATATAATATAAAGGTGTGTAAATTATTGTTGTTATATATTTCTGCTAGTATAGTTAGTTGTATGTAGTCCCAACAGCAATGAACCACATTAACTTCAGTGATTACAAACTGGAACCAAATCCATTTAATCTGATTTTTGAATGCGTCCCAGTGTAAATGGTCAAATCAGATTCATTTCTTCTCTGTCAACAGGGACACATACAAAATAAGTGAACTAAAGCAATGTGTTCCATTAACAGAGATTGTACAACCAAATGC
>JAZGTI010001775.1:0-41167 GCA_036877585.1 Botia kubotai | reverse complement strand
AATGTTCATTTTGGACCCAGTTGTTGCATAGAAAGGAGCTCAGTGGGATGTTATTTCTACGCTGTGTGTGTGCTGGCATGCATATGTGTTTTTGTGGTGATGGGGACAAAATAAAGTGGACGGAGAGATTCATTCTTTGGGCATCAAAACTGATTGATGTCATGTGAAATACAAAAGAGCTCTCAATGCATTAAAACATGCAAACTAATCCGCACTGGACACATTTGTTTGAAAGAAGATACAGTTGTCATGTTAGTTAGAGAGTTCTATTAATTCTTTCAATGTGCATTTCAGATGGTAATGACACACTGTTTATGAATTCTACACCTGCCTGCCTGATAACAGCCCATGTGGCTTTGCTTTCCAATATCCATTTTCAAAAATATACCTATTATAATGAGGGGATTTACTCTCTTCATACACAAGCAGCATTCTGATTGGAAATCGTGAATCCCTGTCAGCGTGCTATCTTATCTTTTAAGCCTAACGATACACGCTTTCCTCATTCTCATTTCAAATCACTCCCGTAACATATTCATGAATTCATAATGGAGAAACAGATAGACAACTTAGACTGTTTTAATCAGGAATTTATTAAATTATGTTGATGATGGCAAATGAACATCTTGGAACAGGCAGGCCATGAATTAAAAATGGTATTTTTGCAATTTATTGAAGATGAGGTGTGTGTTTATATATATATATATATATAAAAGCAAACAAGTAAAACCGTTCGTGTTTGTATTCTACATTTAATAAACTATAACAAAATAAATACACTTTACACCACTATATATTCGTATGTCATGGCATTACTATATTGCAGCTTTAAAGCAAGTGAACTTTTCCTATTACCAGATGGCTTGCGTTTTGCATTCAGTCTTTAAAACTAATGTTTTAATGGTGAAGACTGCAGGTTTTGTAAACAAAATGTGTCGTGCGTGCGGATCATGTTTATGAAAAGAACAGGAACGCGTTTAACGCACGGACTGCGGATGCACTGTGCATGTAAGCATGCGTTTGCAGCTCACTGCTCTCTGATTGACCCTCTATTTACAGTAAGAATTCATGACACATAGACGGCTCCCACATATTCACTCTCATTAACTCAGTTTTGCTGTAATTAGGCAGTAACCTACGTGTTATCTAGAAGGCTGGCCTTTGCTGATCTGAGCCTGTCAAAATGAAAGTCACACGCCCACAATTTATTATTGCCTGCATGTAGTGCGCTTTGCCCTTGTCAAACTTAAGTCTCATAAAGTAAGAAATATCTATTAAAATCTATAAGCTATAAGCTCAATTAACTCTTTATTAGCAGGTGTGGCAATATGTTCTTTTGGTTCCCTGTTTCTTTTATGATGCAGTATATTGGTGTTCGTAATTGTGTACTGTTGTCCAAATTTTAAGGGAAAATGTAATTCTCTATGTAATACACTGTTTTGGTAACACTTTAGTATGAAAAGCACATATTCATTATTAACTACGGACTCTGCCTCAATAAACTCATCATTTAGTGCTTTATAATACTTAGTAAGGCAGTTGCTTTGGAGTTTGTGTAGGTTAAGTGTAGGTTTGGGGTGGGATTAAGGGATGTACAATATGGTCATGCATATGGTCGGCAACTTTTTAAAGTATAAATTGTTCCCCATACTAAAATGTTACCATCATTTCTGTTAAAGGAATGGATTTGGACACTGTTTACCTCCTGAGGTCTGCTGACGGCCGTTTCTGTCATCCAACTCATAAACTCTGCACAGATTGAATGGGAGAGTTTCAAGGTACTAAAAAATAATGTAATTGTATGCTTGTCCATATGTGTGTAACTCTTGTGTGTAGCATTCAGACTTCGCTCCTCCTCTTGGGCGGAACACTATCCCCTTTTCCCCTCACCTGTGTGTCGGTATTGCCAGCCACACACTTCTGGCTGTTCATTAATAAAGATTATTTTTGCATGAGTCCATGGGAATTTTGCAATTTTCTTTGCATTTACTTTGCAATCCTGCATAGTTCACCTTTAAACAAACAAACATGACACACATTGTCATACCAACAATACATAACAAAGCTTACCATGAGTTATTGTTTTTGTTTTTTTTAACACATATTTTTTCCCAAAAAAGTACATATAATATACAGTATGCTGTGTATGTGTTAGCACCTGCTGAGTTCTCTACAATGTACCCAACATTTTCAAAAGCAGTTGATCACTCATATTTGTCTACTACTTGCTCATACAGTATAGTGCATCGTGTGGCTTTCACTATATAGGAAATAGTCAATGAGCGGGTGATGTGGGACACAGCACCAGTCTTTCAAACATCTAGATCTCCTTATATATTCTATATATTCTTCTCCTATATATTCTTCTACCTGTCAACTAGTTCCCACTAGAGACATAAAGACATTGAGTCCATCAATTTTGTTTATGGACTAATGGAGCTTTAATTTAACATAATGTCCAAACAGTAATCAAATCCTATTGCTGTCATTAATCATAGACATTCAACCTGCGTTTAGCCGCACGGGTGACAGTACGATATGAGCGAGTCTGTACAGTAAAATAACAAACTGTCACTGATAGATTGCCTTTGAAAAATATGACAAGCCATAGCAGCAACTCAGTGCATCAGACAGTTCATTAAACACATTCAGATTTTCATTAGGAACATCAGATTCTGCTTTTTGTTGAATGTGAATAGGTTTTTACACTGCTGTAAAAATGTAATATATAATAGACATCTGTGCCCATTTTTTGCTTTAGTAAAGGATGTGTGGCGGTCCTTGTGTGCTGTGCACGCTGGTGTCCATTGCCATTTCAAAATGGCTCTGCTTATTTAAAACGAATTGATTAATTCAACATCATTTCATCAACTGCTTCTTTTTGCCCTCAATTTCTCTGCTTATCTGCGCTATCACTTTGCAAGCGACCCTATAACTCTCCCGGGGATTTTCCTGAGAGCTTAAATTGGTCTCATTTAGCGATATCTAGCTTCACACCAGGAATCAGCGGCATCGTTTGATTGTCCAATTCGACCTGTGCTGTTTCATCGTCTCGTCTCTTTTGTCCCCTTTTGCCAGGTCTTCTAAGAGCCTTTTGTGTTCAAAATGAAAAAAATCCGAAACCCAACCGGGGTGTCACGATCGCATCTCTCGAAAGCTCGGTGATTGCCCGGCACGTTGAGTGATATATGAATCATAACAGCTAAACCATTATCTCTCAAAGGAAAATGGGAAAAAAGGACATTTGTCAGTGTTTCCAACCCTGCCGAGACCCCTCGATATATGTAGCGGGTGAGTAATGGTAGTTTATCTGGTAGAGCAGTCGCGGGCCAAATGGGTCAGTGTAGTGAAGAGATCACGTGGTTGTCTCTCTTCTGTGTCCTGCTTTTCCCAACCACTTGTTTCTGTGTACTGGTACACACACGGTGTGCTCATCACAGCACAAAATCTTCAGCTGGGCATACGACTGGTTGGTTTACATCCTGTCCTCTATACCGCTCATCCCTATATATCCCTATTCCAGCTGTCTTGAGTCAGGACAGGGGTGGACACCTTATCACAGGATTGGTTGTTTACTATTACAGATGCAATTCACACTGTGGAATGAGATCTAACTGCAAGTACATAGTAAACCACTGTGCTTCTGGCACCTGCTCTGCAAGTCTTGCTCTTTGTCGGGATAAAAGTAGGCGTAAGTAGCTGAGAGCTTCTATATGTAACATGAGGGAAAGTAACATGACCTGACCTTGACCATGTCAAGTTAACCTGCGTGTTTGTTACCTGTAATTGAACTAGGTCTCCTGTAACTAAGCAAGGTCTCCTGCAGACATAAACGTTTTTTGATGATTGATTCTGCAGGTGTAGCGGTCACGCGTCTCCTTTTAGCTTTTCTAAATTAGCTGGAGAAGTGCAGTTGCAAAAATTAAAATTTGAAGTGCATTTTCTGGCTACTTTGGTTCCACGACTTATGGTAATGCGTATTGTCATTTTCTTCTCTTGAGCAATTTGTTATTTGCTCAGGAGACAGAGTTTTGCTTTTTAAAAAATAGTTTTATGACTTTATAATTACCTAGAGTGACTCATGTACACGCAAAAGACAAATTAAAAACAGGCAAACTGCAGTCTGAGTTATTTTAGGCTTCTGTTGCGCTCTGAATGTTAAGATGCTTTCAGATCAGTAATTGATGGCAGTTGACATTAATTCACCTGCGTGGCGTTACTTGGCTCAAACGCATCAGAAAAGATTATCTCGCCCACAATATTGTGTTGCTTTTAATAAGAGTCAATTTCACTAATTTTGACAGTCAAAACGTTCCCTGCCGTCTCATAACTGATGTTGTAACATTTATTCTCAATATCCAAGCAGTTCAACCTAGGTTTCATTGTACTACACTAATGAAAAATGATCAAAGCTTGGTGGTGATATTTTAGCTTTGTTAAGCTTTAGAAGTCTGAACTTCTTGGAGAAAGCTGAATTGAATTGAGGCACTATTTAAAGAAGCTGTCCGAACCAAATCACAATACATCTTGTTCATATAAATGCCTTCTCATACAGTACGTACAGTATATACTGTATCATCAATACCATGCATTTTTGTCTCTGTGTCTCTGTGTGAAAGCAGTGAGTATGACAGCCATAAAACAGAGTAAGAAAGCAGCTCCTTAAACTGTATTTAATATATTTTGTCAAATCTGTATTGTACAGTGGGTCCAAAATGATTTGTACACTTTTAAGTATGAAATTCTTTATAATGTAATAAAATGTCAAACTAAGTGACAAGTATTTAGAAAGATAAGCACGCATTTTGAGCACAACATTGTAAAAAGGAAATATGTTAGGTTTCAAATGATAAAAAATATATTGATCAAAACAGTTTGGACAGTTGATGGTATAACAAACTTTGTGTGAATGGAACATAAGTCCATAATTAATGTGTTACATGAACTAGTTGCACAAAGACACCTGTGTGACCTTCAGTGACTTCATCTACTAAAAACAACCTTGGAACCATTTGGTTTAAAGGACTTTTAAAATGGCTAGGAAAAGTGATGTAACACTGTAATGTAATGATATTTCTACATTTTAGGAGAAACAAGTTCACTTCAGAAAAGCAAAGGCTGTCTGTCTGTCTTATTGCGGTAGCTCATACCTCAGCATAAAAGGTTATCATATGGCCTCTCTTGTCTTAATGGAGGATTAATCAATCTATGTGTGCCTCTTTATGTGAGATTAGGTTTAAGTCATTCTTAAACCAATAAAGCAGAATTCCTTTTTGTGATCTCAGCTTACCTGGCCACTACGCAACAGTAACAAGAGCCATAAACAGCAGTTTTCACTGATCCAGGACCAGTCCTCTTCTCCAAATCGTAATCATTTTAAGCGTATCAACAAAGTGGAGCAACTTAACCCTGCTGAGCAGTAGGGTGGCCTGTTCTGGACAGGGTCAAACAGCAAGGCTTTGAGATGTAATCAGGGCTGATCCGGGATAGAAGGTTGATCCTCCTGTTTATTGTCTTTGGCGCTTGCTGCCTGTAGAGATCTCTACACAGACAGCCACACAAATACAAACCTGCAGGTAAAAGAGTTGAAAAATGTTCTCCTACCGTTTAATACATGTTGAAATGTCAATCATTTGTATTGATTTTTGTTTTAGATCTCTTAAATACTTATCATTTATAATATAATCAAATATAATCATTTATAAGCTCTAATGACGCTAAACCACTAATGATTGAAGGTGATGTGATTTAATTACATTCTAGGCGTGTATGTGTATGCGTATGCATGTACATGTGTGTGTGTGTGTGTGTAAATATATATATATTTTAAATAATTAGGTTGACATTGGAAAAAAAAATTGCATATTTTTAAAACGGACTAGTCAGCAGGTTGCCTGAACGGGTGGTCAACTAATTGGTCTTCAGGAAACTCTTTATAATTAGGCAGGTTCAGGTTCACTAGACCCTTATCGACCTGACAGTGCTGCCATTGTCTTCAGAAATCATGCTGAACAAAATTAACTTTTAACAATTGGTGTTATGGCACAATTTACACCATTTCTGTGTGTAGATTTGTGACCTAGTCTTTGAATAATAGAGAAGATGTGAGCTGATAAAGACACTGAGATATAATTTTAAAAATTGGGAATGAGTGTTTTGTAAACAATGTTCGTTAAAGAAAGTGACCTAATAGTGAAGTCAGTTTCGCGTTAGATTTTCAGACGGGTTGCAGCCTTGCGATTGTATATATTGCAAGAATCTGCAATGGGTTTATGTGTGAAGAACACTGGTACAATAATTAGTTAAACACATCTAATATATTACCAAGGTTACCACAGGTTGTAGCTCATAAACCTTAGGAAAGCAATAATTAACAATAAAATGAAGAATAATACAGACATATTGTATAGTAATGTATATCAACATTATACAATATATGATACAATATAGCTAAATAAAATGATGAGCAATATAGACAATGGATAGTAACATATATCAACATTTAAGTGGTACAATATATTACCTTAAAAGACCTCTTTTAAAAACTCTTAAAACCAAGAGTTAATCCTTTACGTAGAGGCCTAATCCTATGGTTTCAGATAATCCGTAATCAGATCAGAGAGAGAGTAGGTGGTTTTAATGAGATTTTAGTAGAGTCTTCCCTTTTTACTGACTTTTGACATGATCACATGAGGGGTAATGTCTAACCTTTAACTCCTGATAGTTAGCCCTGGTTAGGTGACCTGCTTGAAATGTGTACAGTCAGTTTCAGTCCTGGACATCAGATTTAATCTATAAAGTGTGTCTGTCCTCTGTATGTACTGTTTGTTGGGATGAAGGACAGTGTGACAGTGTGTCTAAGAGAGAGGGGCAGGAAATATAAATACAGACTTATGTGTGCAACATGTAAGTTTGTTATAGAATGTAACACAAGCTTTCTAGTCCTCCAGAAATGTATTTTCTGTGAGCTAACAGCCCTCATCAATCAAATGTGAAGCTTTAGAGGCAGGCAAAGTCAAAGTGTCCTAATCCTGATTTAATTTATTAAAGTTTTTATTAATAATGAAAAGTACATGGATTCCCATCATTATTTTTTATTTAAGTAGCCTGAGCAAGCATTAAGGCACTGAACTTCATTTTTTAATCAAATAAACCAAAGCACATTACTGAATTATTTACTCTAGGAACCGCAGTGCATTAGTGTGCTGAATGTTTCCTGTAGACTTTCCACCTGCAGGCAATAATTTGTTGATCTGTTCATTTTAATTAAAGAGTAGGGAAAATGTGCTCCATTTTAAGGTTGCGTAAACAGTATTCTGTGTTAAATACATGTTAAGCTCTATTTGCAGGCTTTCTGTAGCTGAGTGCTGTTCCTGTACCTCTGTAGAGTTTCAGCTTTGTGGTGTTCTTGTAGCTCAACCGGTAGAGCATTGCATTATCAATGTAAATTATGTGGGTTCGAGTCTTGGGGAACGCATACTAAAAAAAAATATTTGTGCACTGTAAGTCACTTTGGATAAAAGTAACTGACAAATGCGTAAATAATAAATTTACAGTATGTCTATGCATGATACGCGTTGACCAGTATGTAATTAAAATTACTTAATTTGGAGTAGGTATGTCATGACTGGAGCTTAATTTGCATTTAAAGCTGAATACCATAGCTTTTTTTTGTTATATAAATAAACAAACATCATATAAATTAAACATAAATAAACACACATCAGTTAATGAGCAAGTACATAACAGATCAGTGTTCAAAATGAGCTGTCCGTCTGGCTTTATTTGATCTCAACATACATAATGAAATGTATGTAAAGTAACCTGCAGTTTTATGTTCCAACAGAAATGGCGATAGAGAGGCATACGTTATAGATTGCACCTTTAAGAAATATACAGCTGACATGGTCATGACCAGAAGCCATCCTGCTGGCTTCAGCTGGACGCAGCAGGACAGCTTTCAAAAACAAGCATTTTACTGCCGTCCCACCGAGCATGTGATAAATAAACAGTTTTTTTCTCCTTCCGTCCAGGTGTTTGTAAACATTTAATCAATCCGAAAGACCTAAAGATGCTTAATAGTGGTTGGAGAGGTCTAGCTACATCAATCATTGTTCAAACCTCAGTGGTCAGCAGAGTAAATGTGTGTGCTTGTAGATTTGTTTCTCTGTGTCTGCCTGTTCTTGCATCATGAGTCGTTTTTTTCTCCTTATTGACTCCAACAAGCTGATGTAACATCAATCTTAGATGGTTCTTTTTGCTGACTTTGTGAAAAGCTCTCGGTACTGTGGAGGAGGACAGGAGAAAGAAAGGAAGAAAAAAGCGCTTTGAACTTTCCATCGATCTGCGTAGAGCTTTAAAAGAACAGAGGCGCCACTGAAGCCCACACATCTGGAATGAAGGACCGCGCTTGGATTCTGATGGAGCGTCACAGCTGAGGAGTTTCTCGTATGTGTGCGTTTTAATGCATCCATGCGTGACTCACAGTAACGGTTTATTCTTGGTTCAAGTGGTGGGATCACAAAAATGACACCTATTCAAGCTACTTCAGAGAAAGGATCATTAAAATGAAGTGTGGGGGCTTTTTTAAACCCTGTACAGATATTGTAATGTCTTGGATCTTTTACCATTTACTGAAAGTCTAAATTCCTTTTGAACTTCAAAGGAAAGGTTCAGATACTCTATTTTTCTCCGAATTCATCCAGAATCTTTTGGTGCTTTTCTTTTAAATTGTATACGCATTCATATGATGAGAAAGTGAAAATCTATACCGTATGTCTTCTGAGAATGCACGCATATACGTACAGCAGAGATCATCTGAATTTATGACTTAGTAGAAATTAGCATGCATTTGCACAGCTTTTATTTTGGCTCCCTCTTGGCTAGCTGTCATCAACAATGAACAAGCCCCAATCTGTGACCCCTGCACTGGCCTTGTGTGTGTAACAGGATTATGCCATTTGTTTCTCCAGTGGCACTTTTAAGCCCAGGGGGTGGGGCGGTGGAGTGGTTCTTCTGCCATCTGGTATCCAATCAGGGAAAGAGCAACTGGATCAAAGAGGAGCTGCCCATCAGCTTAAGAGCCCCCTTATCATCCCCCATAACAACCAGTGACATCCAGGAATTTAAGACGTCCGGATCAAAACACTCATCACTTTATCCATGTGCCCAAAAATGTCCTTTTGGCACCGTTCTCAACTTGTTTTGGAGGATTCTGTTAAATGTTCCTTTCACCCAAAAATTAAATGCTGTCATACTTATCCTCAAGTGTCCCAAAACTGACTTTCTGTTTTATGTGGAGCACAAAGCAAATTTTCTTTTTCATTTTTGGCAGAACTGGCAGATTCAGATAAAAGAAAGCATCATACATTTCCTTTTAAAGTAGTTTAGTTATACATTATATTCCAAATCTTCGTAAGCCATGCGATAGCGTTATGTCATCAACAGTTGTTATTTCCTAAAAATGTTATTTTACAACTCTCATTCATGCTAATTCAAGCATATCAACCTCCCAAAGACGCGTCATGCAAGGTTTGATGTCGGTGATATCAAATTGTCATATGCTCCAACATGCCTCATGACCGATTGCGCTGTACCAACTTTGAATTTGTCATTTTGAATGAGATTTGAGAGCTGTGGGGGAGCGGAAGGTTTTCTGCAAATAATGACTTAAATTTTCCACTGTTCTTCACACAATGCTGTCGTATGGCTTCAGACGACTTGGAATATTTACACAAGCTGAGACTAAAGTTGTTTGAAAATCAGTCTGTCAGTCATCGACAAAGAAAACAGAAACATTAGGGCTGAAATGAGTGTACACTGTTGCTGCTTGTCATTACATACTCATCTCTCGTCTTTCTGATATCATTGCCGGTTCAGCTCTCTCATGGTTTGCTGCTTATATTATGAAGTAAAAATATTTCATTTCTATTCAGCAGCACAAATCTACCGCTGCTCTCCTCACACAAGGTGTTCTCCAGGGTTCAGTTCTCGGCCTGTTACGTTTCATTACTTATATGCTTCCCCGTGGTATAATCCGTCAACATGGTCTCAGCTTTCACTGCTATGCTGGTGGCATTCAGATCCATCTCACCAGCAGCTCTGAAATATCCTTTCCACCCACTTCACTTACTGTGTGTCTCTATGACATCAAACACTGGATGAGCTCTAACTTTCTCAGACTCAATCCTAATAAAACTGAGATAGTGTTTATTGGACCAAGAACACCAGTTTTTTGGCAGCAGGTCTTGGCCTTCTCAACTGAAATGATGAAGTCCAAGCCTTTCCAAACTGTATGTAATCCATGTGTCATATTTTGACTCAGCACTGTTTTGTTTGACTCACATCGCCTCTGTTGTCAAGAATGTTTTTTTGTACATAACATGCTCACCACGGCTAGTGCCAAAATGTTAGTACATGCTTTCATAATGGCACGTTTACAGTTGATTACTGTAATGCCTTGTGCATTGACCTACCCAATAAAAACATTGCAATACAACTGGACACACAAATCCATTGGTTATGCCATAAACTCTTTAGGTGGCTGATGCTAAATCTTTGGTACATGCATTGATAGCTGCATATTTGCAGTATATTGCCATAATGCCTTGAGCATTGACCTACCCAATAAAAACAACTGCAATATTACAATACGTACATAATTCATTGGTTATGCCATTAGACAGTCAGATGCTAGTTATGAAAATGTCACTTACCCTGCAGTTTAAAATTAGTTTTGGACATGGATATTGATGGCTTGAATCTGACCCAAGGGTTTGCATCTGTTGTAGATATTGAATAGTGCAGCGTGGTGGCAGTTTTACTTGGCATTCACAGTTTGAAAAGGATCTTTAACATATAATTATAACCTCGAAAAGGCCTTCATGCCAATACTAACTCGCCTATCACTAATTACACTTACTGACAGTGATGTAACTACCTTATTAGCGCAAGATAACAGTCTGCACTACATCTTTTATAAGGCCTAGTCCATCTCTTTTTCTAGCTGTCCTGCTTCACTGCCTTTTGATAACTGAAGACACACACACACACACACACATAGTACGAGATACAATTATATCTATTCTCAAATAGTATTTGCATTAATTTAGCTAGCTATAACTTTCTTGCTTGAGATACTGTATTTAGGTCAGACTCCGTAGAGAAATGAAAAAAAAATCAGAATTCAAAGAGAAGTCACACACACACACACAACACAAAACCACAGGGATATCCCACATTTGGTATAGAACATTAATAGCATTCGTCACAAAAAGCAAACCTTTAAAAGCAGATAATAGCTGAAAGAGACAAACTGTTTTCATTATTTTTTATTTTATGGGCCCTTTAACCTTACCGATTGTGACATTTTTCTCATGGGTGACATTTATTACAAAGTGTTTGCGGTTGTACTTTGTTTCAATCAGCACTAAGATGAGTGACAGCACTGTGACAGTGCTACAGTAAAGCATAGACGCTGTCAATGGCAACTGGAAAGGCGCGTCGTTTGTATCGCTGAGGACATTCTACAAAATCACAAGATGAATATTACATGAGACTGATTCCTTACGTATATGTCTTCAGTAAACTTCAGTAATATGTGCCAGCGCAGTCATTTATTAGTACTTAGGTGGACCTTCTCCAAATAAGATATAATGATTTACTGCAGCTATAAAGGTTGATGAAATTTTCCTGCTGTAACATAAGCTGTCTGGTGTCGGGTTAACTGACACGTCTCGGAGTGTTTAGCTAATGTTTCAGACACAAGAAAGATGAAGGCAACTGATAGCTGAGCAAAGATTGTGCTTTGTCTGGTGTAGTAAGTGTTTTTTGAACATGTTATAAATGACTGCGTTACTGCTGGGTGATATTAAATAATTATAATTTGTGATAATTTGCTAGCAAATAAAATATTCTGTTTGAAAACTCAGTTTCTAGAGACTCCTTATGTAATCCTTTTTTGCAATACAGCATTAGATGTTAAGATGTTTTAATAGTGTCAATTTTTTTTCATAACAAATAATCATCATAACAATTTGAATGAAAAGTTAAAATGAACTCGAATTGTAGAATGTGAATGATAATTCACCCCAAAATGAACATTTTTCTGTCATTTGCTCAGTCTTTTCTCATTCCCAACCTATGTTTGTTTTCTTCTGTTGAAAAGAAGATATTTTGAGAAATGTCTAAGTGGTTTTGTGTCCATACAGTGGAGTCAACAGGTGCAAATGTTGTTTGGTTACCAGCTTACTTTAAAATATCTTCTTCTGTGTTTCTCAGAAGCGAAAATGTTATGCAGGTTTGGAATTATTACAGTTAGAGAGAATAAATAATGGAGAAACTTTTATTTATGAGTGAACTGTTCCTTTAATGACACTATATATGCCTATAGGATACAAGTTTCTTGGGGACAGCGGGAGAGCAGTTGTGTTTTCTTGCGGTGTGCAACAGTTAACGTGTGGGAACACAAATTATTGCGGAAAAGCTAAGTAGCATGTGCATTACAAAATATTGTATTTTGTTTTTTTGTTTTAATTGATGGACATAAAAAGAGTAAATGTCAGTTCTTCGGTAAACAAAGACCTTTGTTTCTCACATAATGGAAATGCTGTAACAGAAATTAAATGGCCCCAGAGCCAAACATTATAGATTTTGTTGTCCTGCTGACATTTTATTTCATGTGAAGTACAAAATCATTATGTTCTTGAGTCACTTTTGAATCTATAGTCTCATTCTTACATTGTAAAAACATTTCTCCAATGAAGCTAGAATGCTGAAAAACAACCAAATATTTACTTGGTTTTTGTAGTTTGTTTACTTCTAAAAAACATTTTTTTTAGGTCATAAAAGTCCAAACTGAGAAATGTTTTTGTGGTTCTGTCCATTTGGCCTTTTCCCAGCATGCACTGGGGCATGAATTATTAATATGGTTGCATTGTCTAACTGTTTGTCAGTGTTCTTTACACTGTTGTTGATTTTGCTGTCACGTTTAGTAACATATTTTCTTATGATGTCAGGCTGAGTTTGTTCTCCATTCAAAATGTTAGTTCAGTTAGTTGAATGTTGCCCCTGTCTCTGTGTGTGGTGTTTAAAAGCGCTTAGCAGGTGTTTTTGTCTCAAGTGTTTTCGTAACAGTCAGCAGTTTAAGGCAACAACAGTTGGCATACATTTCATGGCATAATTTTATAAAACAAATGTTAAAGCTGCAGTCTGTAACTTCTGCCATCTCTGTTTAAAACATACAATTGTACATTTATTTACTTTTTTACATATGACGAAGTCAGGGGAAGACAAACTGACATTTCCCAGGAAATCACACCAGACGGTTCAAATTATAAATGATTATAATAAATTTACAGTTGGGAATCGGGGTAAGATGGGGAGACGGTAACACTGATCTGTTATGTATCTGTTATGTTCAGTAACAGATTTTTGTTTATGTTTTAACCGAAAAAGATTGTAGCTTTAAGAACTTTTTTTAGTTACGTAATCGAAATAATTGTTACAATGATCATCAAGTTAATGCCGATCGACAAATTAATTTAATAAATCTGCTTAAGTATTGAACCTTTACCTCATTTTTACAGCATAGCAGACTTTAACACTCTCACTGCATGTGAGCCATCCATCAAAAATCCTGCTGTTCTGACTTTATATAATTTCACGATTCTTTAACAATTCTCATTTGTATTGAATTACACCAATTTCATCATTATTTGATAGTGTTTATATTAGTAGTTCTTGACGAGGACAATCCTGGCTGTTTTTCTTGATCACTCAGACATCTCCAGCTTGTAGAGTTGTATACGGCTGCTGCATAGATTGCCTTTAACTACCGGTTTCTTTTATTACCATTCTGATTGGTCTCAATGAATAATTTAAAAGCTTCAGATCACACTGACTGCAGCTGTAAGGCTTTTCACAGGGTGCTGACCTTTACATTGTACATGCATGACTGGCTCTGCAGAGGAAAATTATAAACCGCTATTTTCAGCACTTTAGACTCTCTTAATGGTGCATTGGTGAACTTTATAAAAGCTATGTACAAAGTTATTTACAAAACCCTGCCAGCTTTAAAACGATTGTTAATAAAGCCAAATTAATGAAAACATTATTACGCATGCCCTGTAAAAAAGTGAATCAAATTACATTAATGTGTGTTTTCATTTTAGAGCTCGGTTGAAATGTTCATACGTGCGTCATGTTCGGAGCATGTTACTGTCATTTCCAGTTTATACAACATATCTGAAAAAAACTGTATTCAATTATAGAAAGTTACACTTTTTAATAATGCGTAGAACATTTTAGTAAACTTTTAAATGCTCCTTGTGTTGGTATTTAATTAAATATTAAATCTAGTTATCCCTAGACACACAAATCTTCCCACAGTCTTTCTCGCTATCCTGCCTCTTTTTATCTAGGAATTATTATATTCAGGAGTAATGAAGCTTGGGAGTCTCGTCCCTCCGCAATAAATTTGTAAATAAAACCTTCATATCCCCTTACCTACAAAATGAACCCCTGACTGCCTTAAAGTTTTTTGCTAAAGGCAAATATGTGCATCACATCACATATTACAGCAGTGAAACAAACATTTACATTGTGCAACAATTTCTGTCTAAATCAAATACTATCGCAGAAATGTAAACTTCATAAACTATGCTGGGGCATAATAAAACTGCCATGTCTTCTGAATTGCACGCTTTGTAATGCGCTTGTTTATGAATTGGTCATTGGTAAACAGCACGACAAATTTGTAAACATAATATGGAAAACTGAATAATCAGTGTTTTATCAGCAAGATATTATTTCATTGGTGTTATTGGTATATATTGGTATTATTTCATGAGGTGTATACAGAGATATCTGATAAACTGTTTGCCAAAAATGACAATTCTACTATTACCACTATTCATTCATATTGTTCTGTACCTGTATAATGATGTTTCTTTATACAGAAGAGCTTTTGCATAAAGATTTTTTGTCCTCTCCTCTCTGCCGTACAGAAACAGGTCGTTGTTACCACCCCTAGTGTAAAACAGACAAGCAAACTTCCATAACAGTAATCCATGTGACTCGTGCACTACATTCAGGTCTTCCAAAGCTTTCAGACGTACCAAAACTGTCATTATTCATTAGTCATTATTGTCTAATAATCTCTCCCTTCCCTTTCCAATGAGCTGTTAACTGGAGAAACAAATGATTGTTTTGAGTCTGTTGTTTTCAGTGGACCGACTGAGCATTTATAGCTCATTTGGATCAATGAATCATTGGGCCTAGTTTTATTCACAGTTTAAAATTTCTGTATCTGCCCTTTCTGTTTTAAACAGACCACAAGTGGTCCATAGAGCCCATTGTGTGAAACCATTGTCTAAATGTTAATTTGATAGATAAAAGAGGTCACTCTTACACACACATGTTGGCATATGTGGTTTGAGTACTCTCATATGAGGACCTGTTTACGTAGATAATGTTTTTATACTGTACAGACTGTATGTCTCCTATCCCTACCCCTAAACCTAACCCTCACTGAAAACTTTGGCATTTGTGACTCATGCTGGCAAATCAAGATTTTTTTTTGTGCAATTCCAATAAATCAGATTATTTTAAATGTTTTCATAGAAGAACACATTTTTAAAAATGTACTCATTTTGACTCATTTTGCCAGCACAAGTCACATTTTTAAAAACACTATTTAGTATGGGTAGGACACAGGAAGTGTCCCCTTAAACCATGTTTACATTATACGTTATGCATGTCATTCTACACATTTGAATCCTCGTAAATCGCATATTCAAACCCCCACACCCCCACCCACACACACAAATCATATTAGCATGTACTATATGTGTCTGCGTGATATAAATCACTCTGAGAAACGGAAGAGATCGATTATGTCCCCTCTGTCAGGCTTTTAGCACTGAATGTTCGTTCAGCTAAAAGAGCTGTGATTAGAATGAGGAATCTGCTCATTTCCCCAGCTTTGATCCCGTTGTCCGTTTCAAAGCATCTGTTTGCCTCAAAACATATTGCCTGACTGGATTTTCTCCAGGACCTCACACACGCTGTTTGGGATTTGGTTTGAGTCTGGCTAGAGCTCACATTCTGTCGGGATCGCCTTTGTGTGTGTCTCATTCTGAGGATAACTGGGTTCTAACTGTGACACCATCACAGCAGTCTGATTCTAATGGGTTGTCAGGGAGACACCAAAAGAGCCATTCTGTGGAACTAATGGCAGATAGTGAAGTTTGATAATATCTGATATTGTGTTATTGGAGTTTGTGTTCACGGCACTATGAAATCTAATAGCACTACTGGGCATCTTAATACAAGACAAAATTGAAACTAGGCTGTGTTGATGTACTCGCTCGCTCACTCTCTCACTTACACACTCAGTCAGTTTGTGCCTTCTTTCCTTTTAAATCCAGGTGCACTGTGAAAAAATGGCAGTAGTTCGACATTTCGGCATCCAGACTATTTGGATACCCGGCTTTCGAATTGCTCAGTTTTATTTACACCTGTGAGCTTTGTGGCAGACAGAAAGTAGGGCCACATATCGACATTATGGCAGTCTCTGTCTCCTACTAATGTAGTTTAAATCACCTCCCACGCAAGAGACGCTTCCATAAATATATTTAAACATTGATGAGCAACGCCAAGTTTAGTAGAAGTATACATCATGACTGTGGCCCTCCGAGCGTGCTTGTGGCATACTAAACAGCCCTAAAACAGCCCTAGACTGCTCACAGGGACCGATCTGGTAAATAAGACATCATCAGTTTTTGTATGGAAAGTTTAAGTAAAGAGGAACATTTTATTACAATTTATTCAACCAAGATTAACCTGTGTGAATTAAAGTGTGTAGATGATGTCATTTTACTTAAGGAAACTAGAAACTTTTTAGTTGTCAAAAGATAATTGCATTTTGAAATCTTATAAGCTCAGAAATGCGAATGGTTATGACTGGGCTATTTCATGGGCTCCTTTTTTTATAACTATTGAGAATCACCTCAAAATGGCATAAGTAAATTAGATTTTTTTTTCTTTAATTTTAATGTATTTTAACATGAGGAGATTTTGAAAAATTTGGAGGGTTTGGCCCCAACAAGTACAGCTAAACTTCTATACACACACGCACACATTTTGTAATTCTTCAGAGGTCTGTTGGTCTCAGGTCGTGCCCTGGTCTAATTTTAATGATTGATTAATACATTATTTAGATATTTAAATGAGTTCAGAGGAGCATCATCTTTAGCACTGTGGCAAGATAATGTCATCACCATATCCACTAAGCATGACTAATGAAAACATCTCTGAGTGCGAGTGTGTAATCCGTGATGGATTGCTCACATTTCTGTCATCTGACTCAGTCTGTACTCAGGCCAACAGCAGAACGAGAAACGGACCAAGGCTTACACATAAACCTACTGTGCTGCCTATAGAAGCAGCATTATAAGGCACCACTGACATGTTTCCGACACAAAGTCTGTTTCGGAAGATAGGCATCTTAATTATGTTGTCTCTTGGAGTACATTTTAATCAATTGTTTAGGATAACGCAATCCCACAATACACTGCAGTCCCATAATGCATCGCGATGAACAGTGGGGAAAACCAAGTCTAAAAAGAACGAGGCAAAGAAATGTTGTTTTTAATTTTTTTGATTAAATAGTGTGGAAAAAAAGATTTTAAATAGTTCAGCGTAACCAGGCTGCTCACTAGGTTTTGGAACAGAGCTAACAGGTTTGCCATCTGTCACAAGTGTGTGTGCATACGGTGCGAAAGTCAGAATGCTGTGTATGTGTAGGTTTCTGTTTATGTATGTATGTGTGTATATATATGGAAATCAATATCCATATGAGTGTTTATATATAGATATACGTGTATATTTATATTCAGCCTAGTCCTGACGTTCAGATATAACTGAATATATGAAGTCTGTATAAGTCTAACAGCTTGATCATACAATCTGTGTACTGGACTAGCCAGGGAGCTAAGCAACTGGCTAATCACCTACTTTACACAATAACAACACATATTCCGTCAACAATTACACGCCTAAGGCTTCTCCACAGCCAATGAATGCATAATTATTCAAACATGCTTATTGTCATAAGGATATTTGCAGATTAAACACAACAGAACTCCACTGGGATAACACCCCTAAGGACTGATAAAACTTTACGGTTTGAAAGATCACAGCATTTTACACTAATTAACAAGAAAGAACTTTGTTTGAGGAAAGTTTTCAAAGTTTTCAGTTAATTAAATCCATTTGTTTGTGCTTAAAGTTTTAAGTATTAACAAACTCGGTTCCTCATTTGCCATGGAAGCTAAAGCTGGATAACAGCAAATCTGTTATGGTAAATTTGCCATTACAGTTACTGTGAAGGATTTTATAAACACACACATTAACAAACACACAGTTCATGAATCACCAGGAATTTGTCTGTGTAGAGGATTTATCTCCCCCAAACACAAACAACACAGCAAGCGAGTCAGCTACTCTGTCTATACAGGCCTCTCTCACACGTTTGCAATTTCAAGCGTTTCAAGAACTTTAGGATTCTAGCTCATTTTCACCCAATTAGTTTAAGTAATGGTGATATAAAGTTATAATAGTGTGCTTGCAGATTAATTTATATCCTGTTTATTTTACTGCTTAGACTTCAATGCATAATGTCTGTATTGCAGAGATGTGAGGGTTTATTAAAAATATATTTCAGTAAATTTGCTTGAACAAATAATCAGTAAGCTAATCTATATCACAAATGGATTTTGAAATATCACAATATTTTAGATTTAATCTTTTTGTAATTTACCTTTGGAATGGAAGTTCATTTCATTTTTATTTTTGTTTTCTGATTGCAGAATGGCGTTCCAAGTATTACATTGGTCCCCATGCACGCCTAATGTTTTACCCTTAATTTTGTTCCCAAAGTTACCACAGACTCAAACTTCTCAGAGTTTCTCAAAATGCGTTTCTTAGAACTTGTTGCAAAATCTTTCATCACATGACATCACATTATGAAAGTGGTAATTGCACAACCGCGCACATTTACACACCTACAATTCGCTAATTCGGAGTGTTTGGCTTTTAGCCCACTCAATCACAGTAAAGTGATAACAGAGAATTAAAATCTTTTTTTTTTCAGTTGGTATAGATAAGTGAAAGGTGTTTTGCCTGACCAGGTCAGTCCGATCTTGTAAACTTTGAATAACTTTATAAATACTTTATAAATAGACCTCAGGGAAAAGAACTAAATGATTAAATTTATGAAACCACCCCTTTAGCTGTTGCTACATCCTGGTTTGAGTTCACCAGTGCGCTGGGCTATTTTTCTTGGAAATGATGATTGATTAGATGAGCTTTAGAGTGGGCTCAAAACAGCAGACCAGAACATATGTCTCTCAGAACAGGAGTATGGCCTGATTAAATCAGCAATTTATTGCAGAATTACTAAAGCTGCAATCCATAACTTTCACCTCTCTATCGCCATCTCTGTTTGAAACAAAATTGCAGGTTACTGTACATACTTTTCTGTACGTACAGAAAATGTGTGTGGAAGCCAAATGAAGCCAAACCGACATTTCCCAAGTCCAAGTCCAACCTGACCGCTCAAATTATAAATCGTTATTATAAGCTTATCATTGCGAACCGGGGAAAGGCAAATAGACCGTTTTGAACACTAATCTGTTATGTACTCAATCAGTAATCCTTGTTTATTTTTAACCCAAAAATTTCAAATAGCTCCCATTTAAAATGTAACTGTAGTACATATTTTTTTACTTTCGTTAGAGAAACTGCCATCATTCTTTCTCCTTTTGCTGTGTCTGCCTCTTCAGAGGGTTTTGTTGAATTATTGTCACAGTCTACCTTCAAATGTCACGTTTCATGCTGGGATAGTTTTCTTGACTGAGCAGAGGAGCGAGACAACCCAGACGAAAGAGGTATCATCCTGACAATACACACAGGCCAACCGAGGCCAAGACCTGGACTTATCTTCTCCATTTGCCACCAAATCCACACCCGGCGTGCCAGTTAGACGTCTCATTCGCTGTGGGAAGACCGTACTTCAGAAATTGGACAAAAACGATCAATAACTCGCTGGCAGTCCTCCTCTGAGGGCCCAATTTGGATCCGAGACCCCCAGCCTGCACATCCCCTCGACAGCTTCTCCACTACTTACCCACACTGTATGACACACGCTGACAAACTAACAGTGTGAAACTGAATGACAGGCCGAGAGGCATGAGAAAACCGAGAGGCATGAAATGAAGATCAGTATTGGATAAGAACGAAGAGATCTACAACTGAAATTTCACAAGCCAGCTAACCCTATTAATTATCTACTGAATTACTATTGATAAACTTAATAGAAGGCTTTAGTGAATAGCTTACTGGCTTAATTTTACATCTGAGACATTGTCTCACTTTTGGTTCTGCTTTCCGCAAACTGACTGGCTTTCTTCATCGATTTGGCTTTTCTACCAAGCAAACAGCACTAGACCTCACCCCATACAAATCAGACTACAGTGAGAGTCTAGAAAACGCTCAAAAAAGGAAACCGAAAATATAAGTTACGAGAATTTCTGTTCCTAAGTGTCAACATTCAGTAGTGCTAGAGAAAAGTACCAATGCATCAAACATTTGAATGCAATTATGTGAATTTCATACGTTTACACTCTGTTATATGAAGCCATATTGTGTCTTCCAGAATGGCACATTTCTTTTGTCTGAGTCTGGGCAACACTTTTATAACACAATTATAGATCACATGATGACGCCAGGTGCCTCCTTCGACCCAAAATGAACTGCTAATTATGCTGTTATTGTCTGATATGCATCTTGATTAAGATTACATGCGATACTAACTCAATTTTCTCATGCCGAAGAAGCTCTTGAATGAATTGTTTTAACGTTTTGAGGAAGCATCTAGTCTCCATTTACTGCTCTGTTGGGCTATCCCATTCAGATTCAGATAGATTCAAATTCAGGTTCACATTCAGAATCAGATTGTTGTGCTTTTTTTGTCATAACCCATAACCCTATTTCTGCAGAGGTTTGCATAGTCTAAGCTAAACTGTGTGTTTTAACCCCCAAAACAGGCCATTTGTTTCCACAAAAAAGTCCACTAAACAAAAGCATTCCAGCTCTTGCTGTTAGCAGATCATCTATTCACCACACAGCTGGATACCTTTCACATCGTGCTTAGTTAACCATATTATATGGTACTTATGTGTGTGTGTGTGCATGCACTGTGCCTTGCGGCTAAAAAAGACTTGTGCCCTGCAGCTAGTGTTTTCTTCTAGCGTAAATGCAAAACTGGCTGTGTGTCTTTTTTTGTGGTTTTGAAATATTATGTATTAAAGTACAGTCCTGGGTATAGTATACTTTAGCTATAGATAAAATTACCATAGAGTTAAGACAAAGACCTCACTTATAGAGACATGTGCTCAGACAGACAGACAGAGAGAGAAAGAAGCTTCACACCTAATCAAAGCAAACCACTATGACTCTGATGGTTCCTAAGGGTTGCTCTGAATCCAGGTCAGGAATTAGAGGGATTTTCACTATGTGTGAGTGTGTACATATCAAATTTCCAGGCCTTCCCTTCTGTCCAGAGTCTCTGTAAGTGGCTCCAGTGGTCTGTCTGCCTGCTCTCTAAATAAAGCTGACCTCAACACACACACAAACTTGCCGAAAGGGTTCTTGGAAAAATTCATCAGCCACTTCCAAGCACACAGTTTGAGTTTGAGTGCGTGTGTTGCATGGATCCTATCCATAGGGAAGTGCATGTGGGTAGTTGAAGCAAAACGTGTCCATTTACTTGTTCTGTTCTCCTGTAAAGATTCTGGGTTAAGTTTTAGCTCAAAAAGATTTTTTTAGGTTTATGCTATTTTTCTATTTCTTTTTGCTTTTAGCAGTTCCTTTTACATGGTGACAAATTGAATCAAACAGAACAAATATTCCATGTAGCATAAATAAATATTACAAAAGAATTTGGCAAAATGCTGTTAAAATAGTTGCCCTGTGTTGCCCTGCGTGACATGCTATAAATGTCAGTTTCAAAGTGTTTCTGATCTACCCGTGTACAGTGTTGTCATTTATTCACTTCTTTGCTTTTACATTTCCGCATTTGGCAGACTTTTGTATCCAAAGCTACTTGCAGTGAATTCAGGCCATATACTTTAGCAGTATGTGTGTTCCCTGGGAATCAAACCCATGACCTTGTGTTGCTAATGCAGTACTCTACCAGATGAGCAGCAGGAATAGAACTATAAACCCCTGTAAACTCCAGTAATGCTCTCAGCAGTGGCCCACACACATCACTACATCCTTCCTGTGGAAGTTCCTGGCAGTGCCTTAGCCCCACCGATCATCATATGGTCCACTGCATGCCATCAGCTGCCATCAGTTTATTTCATTACCCACAATTCCTTTCCTCAGAATGTTTGCTTATGTTTGTATGGATTGAAAATTCTTAGGTGTAATCGTTTAAATACAATATATGGCCAGAAGTATGTGTATTGCCAAACACACACTTGTGTGTTTCTAGAGCAATTGATTTCATATCCACTAGCTTTATTAGAAATGTGGTCCTCCAGATCAGCTCTACTCTTCTGGCGTTCCACTAGATGTTTGAACATGGCTGCAGGGATTTGTTTTCATTTATATACAAGAGCATCAGTGAGATTAGCCACTCATGTTGGGTGATGGGGTCAGGCTCACAGCCAGCATTTCAGTTTATTCAGTGAAGATGTTCAGTGAAGTTCAGCTTTGTGTAGACGTGAAGTGAAGTTCTTCCATACCAGACTCAGTACGTAGATTCTTACAGACCTTGTGGACCTCATGCAATTTTCTAGAATCTTTATAAAAATTGTGAGCACACGTTTCTAGAAAATTTCGGTGCCTTCATTAGTAATACGAATAGTCTTGACTGGAATTAATAGACCTAGCCAAACCAGTCCTACTAGCCAAGCTTTTGGCCATGTAGTGTGCCTCATTTTCTTAACCACATTCACACTGATTCACATTGGTAACTTCCTAATGACGATATCATGGGAGATGTCAGTCTGAAAATAACATCCGTAACAGAAAGAAGATCAACATACTATATTGTGTGTGTGGGTGCTGGGGATGGTGGATCGTATGTAGCTTGCTCTTACAACAGCTGATAAGAATTTAAACTTGCCATCCACAGTAAGAAAATCACCCTGCAAGTAGCTTGCAATTTTATGTTTCAAACAGAGATGGCAGTAGAGAGGCAAAAGTTACAGATTGCAGGTTTAATGTAAACATTTTAAACTTTCTGAGAACATTCGCTGTTAGCTAGGTTGAGGTTCAGTGCAAATCTGTTATTATAGCCCTATAGAATTTTTTTTTTAATGATACTGTACTGTCCTGAGCTAATTTTAAGTGAGAATAAAATACTGTCTATATATGTCATGCAAGTTTTTTGGACTATAAGAAAGGTCAGGGCAAACATTTAAAGATGCGTGGGTAGGCGGATGAATAATCATGACGTGTCTCGATGGGTACGACCCGAGGACACCTTTTTCCTCTGAATACTGCTTATACATTCAGAAAATTCTCCAACGGTAAGAACAAGCGGCCAAATCAAAGAGCACACTGTGATTGACCTTCCCGTGTCCAGACAGAACAAAAATGCATGATATGAATTATGCAGATAACCATCTGTTTTAAGACAGCGAGACACACAAAGACACACACACACGCACATAGAACATTCCTATAGACAAATACTTTCAGTCTATAGAGCTCGAATATATTTACATTTAATAAATAACTCGTGTGCGTTGTCTTTGCAGTGTCTGTCTTGACTGATGAAGTATGTTAAAAGTGTCCACAGCAGTCAATCAGGGCTGCTCATTTTTGTGATGTAACCCTTGGTTAGCACGTGTTACCTATTATTTAGTCATCCTGTGACTATTAGTAGTCATCAAATAGCTGATCTATCAGATCTGTTATTTTCAGTATGGCGGCTGACTTTTAACACTCATGCAGAGAGGGTTATACATAGCATGCCAAACCATGGCTATATAAAAATGTACATGTTAGTCAAGTGTAAAATATATATAGTTTTAGTAATTTGTGTATTTTCACTTTAGGGTGTTATATCTGAATGATATATTACTATAACTCAGTACAACTGCAATTCAGTCCAATAGAACAACATGTTTGTGTAACAGCTGCAGTGCAAAATGAACTAGGCTGTTGGCATGGTAACTGTGGAAGTTTTCATGTTGCACTGAATTGTCGTTGTAAAGCTAAATTGCTTGTGGCTGTTATTCATCAGAGTTTGTGTCTGTTTCATACATTCCTTATATTTAGCCACTCCAATATTATCCATAATTTTAAATGTGTTTTTGTAATGCTTAGATGCATTCTTATATAAATCAGTATATTTCCTTTCTTTATATTCAGCTTAAAAATAGCTGTCTCTTATATTAACACACTACACTATGTTGCAGTCATTGGTCAACTGTTGATGAATTTCCATCTACATATGAGTTAAGCTGCTTAGAAAAAACTACTGTACAGCATACAGGAAAGATAATTTACTGTAGATTAGTGGAACTGCAGAAGCGTCAGTACTGTAGTACCAAGTAAGTTTAAAGTCAGAGGAGTTACAGTAGAACACAAGCTCCAGTCATGCTGAGCACTGGCATTCCTGTGGTTCGAATCCAGCTGACATCACAACTCAATTCCAGTCTCCCCTATCAGTTCCTCTCAGCGGCCTGCAGCGACTGTCGGTGCATTGCAATAATGCAGTAGTAAAGCAGATTTAGCCTGCGCTACTAGTGTGGTTTGGGGCACAGTATTTCCCTGGGACTCAAACCTGTGATCTTGATGTTGCTAGCACCAAGCTCCAGCAGCCGAGCTACAGAAAAGCTTACAGTATTTGAGTGCACCAGAAGTGCAGTTCTCAGTACAGCTGTTGTACTGCTTACCACTTTTCTCTCTCTCTTTCTCTCTTATTCTGTCTATTTGTCATTCAGTGCGGATTCTCCATTACTGAGTGTGTTAATGCTGTTTCAGCACAAGCCTGAGACACAGAGGAAGGAAAACAGAGGTGATAGCCGAGGGGCTAAAGGCTGTAGGGTGGTAAATCAAAGGGCACAGGTTTGATCCCAGGTGGAGGCGATTTATGAATTGGAGAGATACTGAGCAAACTTAATCACCACTGTGCCCTTGAGCAAGGTCAGTTTCAGGGGTATTGTGTCTGCAGTTGTGTGCTTTGAATAAAATGACTAAATGGCCATTAGAAGTAACCAGAGAAACAAGCAAAACCAGGCAATAAGTGTTACTAAAGCAAAAAGGAACGAGGTCCAGTAGTAATGTTTATTATTATTTTGATTTTGTTTTTAATTTTACAATTATTTTACGGTAAGGGTTTTTAGATGCAATGCAGAGTTGAGTACTTAAAACCTTAACCATAATAACATCAATATAAAATAATTCAAGGTTGTAAGTGGCTTAATTTGATAAAGAATTGACAATAGCAAAATAATTAAATATATTGTTTTAAAAAATTGATTAATTTTAATGGATTTTCCAATAATATTAAGAATAAGAATAATCAGAGTATGTTTTTCACAATTACAAAATCTACTCTAAAACTAAAAATGTAGAACTGTTCATAAGATTTGATTTGATCTTTAACAATTAAATAAATCTTTCAGAGATAAACAGTTTGCTTAAAAAACAGCACAAGGTGGAAAAAATTGGTGCTTCTTTGGCACCAATATCATCCCTCCAACGTTTACTAAAATTGTGGATCAGATGCGCACAGCAGTCTGGAAGAATTTTGCACCATTCAATCTTACTAAACAGTTTCGCAGCATCACTGGGACGTCTGGTGTGAATAGCTCTCTTGACATCATGCCAAAGCATCTCAGTCGGCTTGAGGTCAGCACTCTGACTGGGCCATTCCAGCTGGTCCATTTTCTTCTGCTGAAGCCATTTTGTTGTTGATTTACACCTGTTCTTTGGGTCAGTGTCCTGTAGCTTCACACAACTTCTCAGCAATTGGTGAACATGACCTTACAGTCTTCAAAAATACTGAAAAACTTGGGAATTCATTTTTCTATCCTTGATAGCAAGCTGCCCAGTCCCTGAGGCAAAGCAAGCCCCAAACCATGATGTTCTTTGTACTTATTCTTAACAATTGAGATTTTTTTGATGTTAGTGTGCTGTGCCTATTTTCTCCACCTATTGCTTTTTTGTGCGTGCACAGAATATTGTGCCAGTGGTACAGTGAAATATCCATACTGTATTTAGTAGACCTCACATGTGTAGCAGTGTTTTATTTGAACAGCAATGGGTTTAGGTTTTATGTATCATAGCCACTCCAGCATAGATGTTGTGTTCCAGAAAAGTCACCTCTTTAATTATTTTGTACTTTGCTATGCCTTCTGGTGGCTGCTGTCCAGTTTCAAGAGTTTTTAAATTCACAGCAAAGACATTACAAATCTCATGTCAGGGACTTACGGTATTGCCATATAATGGTCATATTCTTTTTACAAGCAAAATAGTAGCACAATTTGGGATTCTTCTGAAGCAAAGCTAAACTAGACTTGTAAACTGAAAGGTTGCAGGTTTAAATCCCACAGTTACTACTAACAAAGCAAAAGTTACACAATCTGGATATTGTGTACTACATACATCTCTAATTAATCATTTCTGTTTAATTGTTAATAATTGTGTTTGAAATCAGCATTGTGATGGTGTGTTTTGCCCTCGGTGTGACACTTGTGTGCTGTATAATTTTAATTAATATTTCTAGCTAGTGCAAACATGTTTTAAATGAACACATTTGGCCAAAGGGGAAAATTAAGTTTATTGACTGACCCCTTAACTTCTAACCCATGCTTAATAACTGAACCGAATAACAATTAGTTTTCCCCCAGATGACATAATGGTTTACAATGGCTGTATACTGAGAAATAAACTATATTTTGAAGTTACGTTTTTCAGCATCTTTTTTTGGTAGTTATAATCTGGCAATGCAGAAGCATG
Source organism: Botia kubotai (assembly GCA_036877585.1). Classification (NCBI taxonomy): domain Eukaryota; kingdom Metazoa; phylum Chordata; class Actinopteri; order Cypriniformes; family Botiidae; genus Botia; species Botia kubotai. The sequence continues at coordinate 14,125 of JAZGTI010001775.1, read as the reverse complement.
CAGAACCCAACAATGTGACAATTACAAACAAATGTTTTTCGAAAAAAAAAGTCTAATTTACAGTAATTGGCACCCTGCACTATGAGTTTTTTGTAGTGCATTTAATAAAGACTTTAACATTTTTTTGGTTAAATTCAAATTGTTTGTCCATGTTACATTTTTATGAGCGGTTTATGAAAAAATTTCTCTGAAACTTTCTGAAAAAAGTTCTGAAACTTTCTCCTGTTGTAGTTCTGTAGTTTATAAGTTCAGCTTCTTATAGTTTCCAAGCAATATGGCAACATCAACCATTTATATTGTACTGTATAGAATTTGTGGTCTGTATGTGCATACCTGCAAATGTAGCTCATTCAATCAAATGTCATTTTTGAAATACATTTTTGTTATGGAAATTACTAACATACCTTATAGACATAAGGAAATTTTGAATGAGAAGAAAAGGATCAATTAAGCATGACACCATGTATTGCATTACTTTAACTCATCAAAATAAATTGAATGTTAATTTAACAATTTTAACTTCGTTAGAACAACTCAAGTGTTGTTGTAAATAGTTTAAGGCTGCAAAAAGTTTTTTCATTTTAAAGACATAGATTATAATCTCTTCTGAGATTATGCCTCTAAATCTTGTTCTTTGACAATGTTTTGCCTTGACTTTCTATGGTCATGATACAAATCTCATACTCTGCCCATTCGTGCACCTACTGTCAATATTAGCAATAGTTTTGCTTTGCTTGTCACCACCAACAACTTCTTTTAAAAACATCATCATCTGATGGCCAATCAAAACTGTCGAATTGTCCTCCCACTCACTGGTTGGTGCGTATGAGACCAAAATCAAACAGACAGGTCCAATCACAGACCATCTGTAACTAAACACTCCAAAGCCGGCTATAATTTAGCAAGCCATCAAACTCTTCAGTGCTGAGCTCTCTAAATTACACAGTCATGGAGTTTCTCCACTAATTCTGCCTCTGTAATGTGGCCATTTCTTCCTTTCAGTGAACCACAGTGTTAGTGATTGCCGTTAATGGGAAGAGAAGCAGATTAAATTTGCAGCCACACATAGAGCAGATTAATTACAGTCATCAGGTTTGGTAATGAAGTCATGAATAATGTGCTTATAGAGCATTACTGTAAACTGCAGAAAGAACTGCTGCCCTGAGGAAAAGTTTGATTTGTGAGGGGGAACACTGAACCTTTATCTGGGTGTGTGGTGCTGGAAGAAATATGATAAATATTGAGTGCCACGGCGGACAGGAATGACCTGCAAATAATAGAATGCATCAAATATGTCCACTGTATAGAATCAGGTGATTAAAAGGCCAACAATATCTGGATCAAAATAATTTATGATCATACAGTTTAGCTTTATGCAACAGTTCTGGTTCTCTAATTTGATTGGACCCTCAAGAGTGCCAATATTTCTTATAACAACACAGAAACATTTCACTGTTGCTGTCACTCTGCTTGTCTGTTTGCACTTTTTCTGAAAAACTGTCATTGTTTGCATTATAACAGTTGATCCTGCTTTAATGGAGCAAATGTATATATATAAATAACAAGCAATTAAGCAAATAAATAGTGTCTCCTAATGAATCGTGTGGGTTTAAGTGTATACAATGAGTGGGTGGGTGTTTGGAATGCACACTCTCAGCATAACTTCACACTCAGCAGAGACAGATCACTGGACTTTATCCTGACCAGCAGCGGACAGCTTCAAAATAATGGAGTAACTGTTTACTTACTGTAATGAAGGGTAAAAAAATGTAAACGATGCTAAAATTATAGAAAACAATACTGTCTCTTTAACATATTCCTTTCAGGTTAAAATCTAAAATCTCTAAAATTTACAATTTAAGGTTTAAATTCTAGGAAATGTTTCACTCAAAACACAACACTCAAAATGTACATGAAGTGTTTTTCGATGATAACATTCAAATAAAAATGATAAATGATAAAAATGGGAAATATCAACTACTGCATGTATAAGCCAGTTTTAAGATGACTTTCCGAACAGTTTAAACACTATGATTATTTGCTTTAGCGGTCAACTTCTGACTCAACCACTGGGGTAAGGCTTCCACTTGTTCTGCCAATGAGAGGTGAGGGGGGCAGGCTGATGGAGTGATGGAGCAGGAAGAGAACATTATTTTTGCACAATCCTGTTTAGTGCTGCTAGAGTGCTTTTAGTCCTTTAAGTTCTGTCTTGGAACAGCTTAAAGAAATCAATGGATGTTACTAAAGATTTGGTCATTTGGCATTTACGAGGTGTCTTTTTATATCAGAAGGAACTTGCACTGCAGTGTGATTGCAACAACTAGCCCCTCGGTGCAACACGACAGCTGTAGGTCACTGCGGTAACAGCACAGATAGGTTCTTAACTCTTCATTTACTAGGTCATTTTTTACTGGGATCAAATGTGTAACCTTTAAATGATCAGCTGAGCTTCATAATTTCAGGATACCATCATCTAGCAGGTCATTTATCATGAATCACTGCCATTTTTCGTAACTATAGCAACACATGTGACATGATTTTGTTTTATTGCACCCATGGCATTAACCTCATAAAACTGACCATTTCAGCATCGAACCCTGTCAGCTCCAGCTAATACAACACTCATTTTAAGACCAAGAAAACACGTCCATTTACATCATTTACATTTACATGAATTGCAGAAAAAAATATACGATTATATATGTATATAATTGCACTATATATGTATGTGTGTTTTCTGAAATATCTGTTTTACAAGGACACAAATGTGTATATAAAGACATGTATAGTCATGTAAACATGGTTTACAGGGACATTTCCTGTGTCCTCATAAACCAAATGACTTAATAAGGTAAATGGTGTTTTTATTTTAATTAAATAATGCCAATAGTTTTCTGTGAGGGTTAGGTTTAGTGGTACTATACTGCTGTATTAGTATTACAGTACTACTGTATTGCAATATTACTGTATATTTAATATTTAATGCAATATTTAATGATTCAAAGAAGCATGTTAATCACTTCAGGTCTTTGAATGTGTGTACTCATACTCATGTACAGTACGCTGTGTGCTGTCAGCTTTGACTGATAAAGATGGATTCTTTTATTCGATCTGAGGTATTTGCAGTAGTTGTAAAAAAATGGCTTTTTGTGTCTCTGCTACGTTGTGCAATTGCAGATCTATAGAGGTGAAATTTTCTGAATTCTGTGCCTCTGAAAAGCTTGTTAAGTATCAAATCTGCTATTGCTTAACAGATCTTGTAATATTCTTAAATCTAGCTACAGTGTATTAACTAAAATACATATTTGGTGTATTGATGTTTTGTGTTAATGCTAATTTTGTAATTAGATTAAATCTAAAAGAGCTTTTAGAAAAAGAAAAACGAGTTTAATTAGGTTTTTTCTAATCCAATGAGAAGTGCCCATCAAGGTCACAGGTTTTCAAATGCGATGTTTTGTACCGTATGCCACAGAATCCGAAAATATTCTGTTAGTACATTTTAAGAAAAAACTGAGAATATATTGATGGGCCAGTGGTTAAGTCCTCTGCGTTCTTTACATAATTAAAGCTTTACTAACTATATATTAACTACTAAACAAATGAGCTTTTTAGCTTTCTAACACAGTAACCGTTGTGACGTCATTTATCTAAAATTCTTGGGAAAGTTGCTAAGACTAAAAGGTAACACACATTGTTTGCTTAGATTTAGCTTCAAAAACAGAAAGCTCATGAAACGTATAATTGGTGGTTTTGTGACATTGTGTGTTTAGGTAGGGGGTGGAGATATTGTGCAGACAGTTTTGTTAAGGTAATTATTCAAATTAATGTGAAATTATTTGTGAAATACTGCTAATGAGTTTCCAGCAACCCAAGCACAAAAACTCAGAGGACTGACGAGCTCTATAAAACTGATTTGTTTTGTTTACACACACTTCTACCACAATTACACTGAAGCGTTTCATTTTCCCCACATCCATACTGTTTAATCACTGGGAAATCCCTGCCCAGTTTAACATACATTTTGCATTAATGTCTCGGATTTTACTCCTGTGTTCATTTAAAAATCCACCTAAGGGTCTTTCAGTAGCCAACAGTGAATTATGATTGAAGGATGTCGGTTTATTTCACTGTTTCTTGCCTAGCGGCTTAACCTGTCACAACAACAGCAGGTTGAAGTTCTGAGAAAGCCAGTCTGGCTTCCTGAACCTTTGAATCAGAAATCAGTGTTGTGGAATGGTAATGAATCTGTCCCTTGGTTTCACAGGCAATCAGCTGTATAAGTATTCTGAACGTATCCGACCCTGACTGTCTCTAACCTGATTTTCAGCTCCCGTAAATGTATCGATCATCAAGGGCATCGGTCAAGGGGGGGTGAAGCTATGTGTTTTTCAACTGCATGTCAATATGCCATAACATCAGAGACAGTTTTAACATCAGCTGAATGTACTGAGCTGTCACTGGGTACTGATTGCCCTCTGCGTGCTAGCTTATAGCATATAGGTATAATATACGTATCGCGAAGCAAAGAATGGTTTTTAAAGGTACCACATAGCTTCTCATTCACATTAGCTGTGAAAATGTGCTTGATTCCTGTATACAATGATTCACAAGAGAGGAAAGCAGGGATAATTGTTCAATAAATATCTGTATTTATCTAACATATCAGATACTTAATCAGATAGACAGTTTCTTTAACAGTAAACAGGGGTAAATCAATTAATAGCAGTTTTGAATCAGTAGAAATGTCTCATTTTTTTTCAAGAGCATAATTGTATACATCTTATTATATGTCTTAGTATATGTATATGTATAGAATTTTCTTATTCGTGTTTATTATTTTATTCTAGTCGAGGAAATTGGGAAGAAACATCTGAAACGTAAATGAGGTAAAATTGAGAACTATTTTCCAATGTATGAAAAGCATATAGCTTCCCATTGGGTTGTGAACGAGGTGGAAACCGTTCCTCGTCAGAGGACCATCAGGTGTACAGTAGCTGATTTTAGGTGTGGAGATGGCACATCGTCGATGAGTTTCACACTGTTCAACGTGTCAGTGTTTGTTTCTGTACTAGTGATACAGGCATGTTTCTGACATGAACCAGCAACCAAATGTGTTGATTGCTAGCGAACAGCTATCACACAGTGCAAACATACATGCATACCTCATTTCCTCTTAATGTCAGTGTGATGAATTGAAGTGTTGAAAGGTTTATATGTGACGCATCTGCTGGTTGGGAAACAGATATTTTCATGTGAAAGTGAATGTGTGCTGTCATATTTCACTTCATACCTGAGAAAATACTGTAAAACTCATATTCATATCATCATCTTCATAAGAAATTGGGGTTCTGTCATTTGCAACAAGCGAACGCAAAATCTTGACATTTCTTAAAGGGGCAGACACGCAAAATTTTGGGTTCCATTTACTTCCATTAATACGTGTGTAAATGTGTTTTTAAAAGAGGGGTATTTACACTTGTCAGATCATGTGCATTTGATCGAGTGGATTCCATTCACACTTAAGCAATACAAATGAGATAAATTGTAGAACCTTAACATTACAGCACACATAGGACCGTTATCTAAATACATTAACACATTTAGTTCAACAAAATTGTATGATTTCATATTTTATTTGAATGCTATTTTGGCCTTGACAGCAAATACTTATAGTTTTCTTTTCTGTGTTGACAGTCTCCTTTTATATTTTATTACATTTGTGCATGCATATAAAAATGATTCATATTTTGGTTCATTATCCTTGAGGAGACTATACGTTTCAAATGCATATATCTGCTAAAAATGATCAGTGTTTTAAAGTACATCAGCTTTGAAGGCCACAAAGCTACTGGGCTAAATCCACAAAACAATCAGAGTGTCATTAGCATTACCAGTAGAGCTGCATAGTTTTTTACTCTTAGAAAATAATTTAGAATGTGTAATATTGAAATTAATAGCAGGGCAGAATCTGTTGCAGCATAATGAGTTTTCAAATATCAGAAATTAATTGGACCTTCAGCATGTGGGGTTCTGCAAATTTCATTGGTGGAATTTTCAAACTAAACAACTTCCTGGGTAAAGGGATAGATGGTTAAATGAAAATGTTTCTATCGTTTACTCAACCTCATGCCATTCCAAACCCAAAAGAAGATTTGTTTGAGAAATGTCTAAGTTTGTTTGAGAAATGTCTATGTGGTTTTATGCGCATACAATGGAAGTCAATGGGTTTCTTCATACTTCCTTTACAACATACTTCAGAATATCTTTTGTGTTCCTCAGAAGCACAAATATCATACAGGTTTTGAAATGAAATGAGTAAATGATGGGTGAATTTATTTTTTGGGGGGAACTATCCCTATATAACAAGCCTCGCTTGTTGTCCTTGATCCCGAGTGACTGACTTCCTTATGACTTTAGCACGTTTCCTTGTTGTGCCTGAAACAAAATCTTAGAATCCTGCTGATCTGATGGCCCTGCATGCAGTGTGCTCAGCTGGTCGAAAAGCTACTGGGGCTGAACAAGTCCACCCATTTAACTCATGAATTACACCAGTAATGATCCAATAATGGAGTAGGCAATAATGGAGTGGGTAGCCCGGAGCCCACATCAGTGACCCTGCTGGGTTTTAAATGCAGTCCCTGGTCAGTGGTCATGTTGACAGATCCCAGAGAGAATCCAGGAGTATTTCTCTGAATGAATAATCAGCCTGACTGATCGTTTTATTCTCATAAGGCGTGTTTACTCATTCATCAGCGTAGACCTGCAGTTGAAATCATATTTCATTTCTGTTTCTCAGGCTGATGGTGCCAGAGGTGGTCCTCAACCTTGAGCAAAACGCTCTGTCTGTATGTTATCTATAAAAGTGAGCGTTAAATTAGTCTTACGAGGCGTTTAGTATTGATTGCAGTTCAGCACACCCCTTGCTTATCTTTTCCCATATTTTCTGATTGGCATTTTAATTACATTTCTTTGCTCTCTTGCTATCTTGTTGCATTCTCTCTCTGTCTCTCTCTCTCACTCTCTCTCTCTTTCATCTTAATGCCCTTCATTTGTTTATTTGTCATTTTTGCAGAAATATGATCAGCAAATACGGTGTGCGTCTGACAGTCTGAGAAATGAAAATGATGACAGTCATAAACAGAATATGAAGGATGGCTTTGTCTGTCCAATACGAGAAAATATTAGCATTTTTTGCATCCCAAGCCATAATTTGCTTGCATATGTTTGTGTTTAGTCGCTTTTAGGGCTGTCAATTTAACGTGTTAATTTAGCGTGATTAATTATTAATAAGAAATAACTTTGCAAGCGCAGGTGGAGCCACTCACGCATTCCTGCGTTCAGAAGCAGTTTAACAGAGCGCATCAGAATGGAACGGCGCGCATGGAATCTCCAGACACGTTTCTCAAAGTTGAGCTGCTTACGTGATATGCCGTCTTAAAAATACGCCACTCGTGGCGATGGCATGCCAAAAACAGAGGAAATCAGTCTGCAAGTGTGGATTTTTTTTATTATGAGTCTATATAAAGACAGAATACATGAATGCATCTATATCTGTCGTGAACAGGTTGAAAAATTCGATTGCTGTGTGTTGTTCAGTTCACTTGTGTTAAATATAGCACAGGTAAAATTATAGCCACTTTTGTGTAATGTCTATTCAATGCCTTTGTCTGGCAAAATAAAGTCATATTTGACCCATGCTGGCAAAAAGAGGCACAATGAGCATGTTTTCAAATGAGAAACCTGTAAAATGATGTACAATTTATAATGATGTACGACTGGAATCGGACAAAACATGAATTAGCTGTCTGAAACATCAGTCAAGAAGAGAACAGAAAAACAGCAATTTTTTCATGGATTATTAAAACATAGGAACGATTTAGGAAGGAAAAACAAATAAAGCTGATTTTAGATGTTTAATGCTGTTTGGAGTATTGGGATCGCTAGACAATGCTTAGTTTTTAAAGCTTAAACTCATTTTTGTGAAAACCACAAGTTAGACCAAAATTGACATTTTTCATTTGTTTTACCTGTAGCTCATAATTAGCCTGTGCACATTCTGGCACAGTTTGTTAGCACAGGTCACACATATTTACATTATTTGCTAGGAAAAGATGAAACACTGTACTGGTGTGTGATTCATTGAGATTAAATGATTAACATATGTAATCAACTTGTTTAACATATTTTAATTGGTTGCCAGCCCTAGCACTTATGTACAGTAATAAGAATAAATTGCGAGGCAGCTTTTCCTGTTGCTCTTGTATTTAAATGATTCAATAAACGCTAAATCCCAGGAATATTGTACCAGTCTTGATTTGAGGCAGGAAGTGAGAGAAAGGGAATTGCTGGAGGACATGGAACATGTAGCAGTTAAATATGATAGATTTATGTTTTTAAAAGGCGAAATGTAGCCGTTGGTGGATCTGAATTATCCATGATGTGCATTAATAAGAAGCTGCCCACAGCAGTTTCTTTCTCTATTTAATGTTCTGCATAGTCGTGTTTCTAGAGCTGTTTCTGTAGCTCAATTAGTAGAGCAACACCAAGATTGTGGCTTTGATTCCCAGGACCACACAAACTGATCAAACAACCTAGTGTAAGTCACTTTGGATACAAATGCATAAACGTGTTAAAAGTGATACAATTTGATAAAACATCCTATAAGACTTCAGGTGGTCTGTGTAAAGTCATGGTCTGTATTTTGGGCAGTCGTGGCCTAATGGTTAGAGAGTCCCAAAGGCTGTGGGTTCGATTTCCACTGCTAGTAGGAAACAACTGACGTGGCCTTCAGTAAGGTACCTTTTGCCCAGTTGTTCCCTGGATGCAGTGCTGCCTACTGCTCTGGGTGTGTGCGTGTTCTTGACTTGCAGTGTGTGTGTGTGTGTGTGTGTTCGCTACTCACCGGTATGGATTAAATGCAGAGAACGCTTTTTATGTATGGGTTACCATAACTGTAAATGTGTGAGCTAAAGAATACAGTAAGCATACTGTAAAGTTAGACATTTGTTTGGCAGCAAATAGCAATGCTTGTTATCGTGTGCTTGCATAGGTCTGCAGGCACAGAATCAGATCAGCTACTCTTATGTATATGTTTTGAGATTCTACAGATTACACTACCCTTCTCATCCAATGTGTGGTGTGTGTGTGTGCCCGTCCCCTCAATGTCTATGACGTCCCACCTCATTAGCCAGGCCCAGGGGAGGACTACATCCCTGTTAATTAAACTCAATGAAATTGAAGTGAGATGAAGGGCAAAGAGACATGACAGTCGGGAGCCCTCCGGTATGTCCGGCGTAGAGGACGAGGCACATGAGAGCATGTCCCCACCACACACACTCTTCTGTTTGCAATAGAGCAATGAAACCTTGTCTGACTGACAGTTCAAACAGAACTGACAGCTGATGGTTTTACTGGCAAGGTGACACCAGTCGTAGTCTATTAAACGGAGGACATTTAACACGGTTTTCTCTCTCTGCCCCTGAAAGTTCCAGCTAGATAATGTAACAGCCACTAAGCTTTAAAGTGTGGGTTTTTTGATGTTAAAATACTTTCTGTTTTGCTCCATAAAGTGTAAACAATGAGGCACTGTAACCTTAACAAAACATTACATTAGCATTCTGCCTAGCAGTGCCTCATCCAATGGTGTGATTTGGGGGTGGAGCAAACTGTATCTGCAGAAGCTGCTTTGTATTGCAGAAAAAATTACACGCTTCAGCTTCAGAAATAACAACCCATCCTATGGGGAACGTTCTCAGAACGTTCAATGTTCTCTAAAAGTTTTTCAAAAAAGTGATCAAAAACTTTCTTGCAGTAACCTTAGTAGAACTTCTTTTACCGTTATTATATCATATATTAAAACCTTATTTTTAAGTAGTGAAATGTTTTAAAACATCTTGAATTGATGAATGTTTGAACAGTGTCCGTATAAGCAAGCAATAACAATGTCTAAAAAACTACACTTTTTGAACGTTTCTAAAACTTTTAAAATAATATTATTAATGTTTTTGTTACTTAATGGAAATGTTAGAGAAAGCCTAAATTTGTTAGCTGGCAAAGTTAGCAAATTATAATATTGTTAGGTTATATTTTTTACCTTATTTGTTGTAGTTATTTAGGGTATACATGATATGTTTGATATATGATATATGCTGTTTACTTGCACAACTTGGCTTGGTAATGAAGGTCGACCAGCTTCTAATTACTCTATTTAAGCTGATGGTCTGAATATAAGCAGTCTAAAGCTTACTGATGTTTTTAAATCTGTAATATTCTGCCATTTTAGATGTTCATGGTTAATGATTAAAGTCATATTTTCTAGCTCAATTTAAAAGCACTTTTTTCTTCACCGTGAGTAAAAGAAGCTTGTGCATTTCAAGTGTGCTCAACTGTAACACTTCGGCCGTCAATAGTCTATAAGAGTGTGACATTTTCAAGAGCGTAAAGAAGTACACTGACATTCTCGTTCTCCCTCTTTATCTCCGTCTCTTTCTTTTTCCTCTCAAAGCAGGTCACAGAATTCATATCTGTCCACTTGTCCGTTTAGGAAACGCCGACATGTGCTGGAGTGCATTTACAACTAAGTATCCAGAAGATGAAACAAAGCACCCTAAACCTGCTCGGTAAATAGATTGTAATTCAATTGGATAAAATCTGAGGATATTGTGTGCCAAGCTTTAAAATTGCTTCACAGATTTGAAGGCTCAGTAGCTCATAAATTGATTTGCAATGCAAAGGCTTCAGGCTCTGCTGAGAGATCTTTGAGAGAAAATGTCCATAGGTCTTCTCTGTTTTAACTGCAGTAGATATTTGCTTATGAACTGACAAAGACAACAAGCCATTAAACGAGTATTTACGGGCATGAAGCAACCCAGTGCGTTGTCACGTCAAAGTTGTCTCCTTGTTATTTCTCTGCGTACATCTGCATTCTCTTGCCGTATATAAATGTGAGAAGAAGCCAAATGACTTTGTTATCTCTGTTTCCCATAATCACTTTGGGCAGATTATCACTGTGAAGAATATGTCCTGATTAACTCATTTTAATACACATGCAACAGCATGATAATGTGTTATCTGTGTGGCGTTAGACTAATGTGCGCTAATGGCCTCCACCGCCTCTGATTTGGGGCGGCGCATTTGTCTGTCCATTCCATTTGTCTGTAATTGGTTAATCAATGGTGTTTATCATATTTACATTAAATACTTTAAACGGGGACCTAACTGAATTATAGTCAAATATATATGGCGGATTCTCACCCACTAAATAATGATTTTAAATGCATCAAATAGAGCCATTTAAATTACATGGCAACTTATGGTACAATCAACAGCACAATTATTTCTGAAGTATCTCCACACACTTTCCAGCAGTAAAAGCTACTAAAGGTTGTTTAAATCTTTAAATTAAAAATTGAAGGTTCTCTGGTTTGCTAATTTAGTTAGCTTATGAACTAGACCTCCATCAACAGTTTTTTCAGGATAGCTCTTACTCATAAATTCTGGCATAAAGTGAATATACTGTACACTGTACTGTAAAATCCAGCCTGATCCAGCTCGGCTTGAGAATATAGATCCACGCTGAATAGAATGACACTGTAAGCTTTTCTATTTCGAGACATTGTAATTATCTCAACATGTGATTTTGGGCTGCGCTCTGTTGCTCAGACTGCAGAGATTCATGTGAGCAGAATGCTGGCAATAGGTGTCCTGACGTTGGCAGAACATTGGCAGAACGTTGGCAGAGTGCTAAACCGTGCCACTCATTCTGAATCGGATAGCAGAGCTTAACATAGATTTCATTTGCGGTGTGGAAGCTAATTAGTTCGAGAGCGTGAGCTGGAACTCACGTGAGGCGAGTCCATAATTGAATATTAATGAGTGCAGTTGGATTCGACATTAATCAAAGCTCCCTGCGTTCTTATCTGTTTTAGGCTGAGGAGATTAATTAGTTCATGTACCATTTCCTGTACTGACGCGTAAAGGTGGGCTGTGTGTTGATAGCTGCTGCAGTATGTGGGACACGTTGCTTCAGTCAAGCAGGTGGGAGAAGATTTTTGATTTCTGGAGAAGTGAGACAAAACAACCTACAAAACTGAAGAAGAAAATACGTTTTATTAATATTTTCAAAAGGCGTATTACAATTGTTTGGGTGCAATCTCTTGGGTTTTTCATTGCCTCTTATTTCATATGAAGGTCAGTCCCATCAGATATTAAAATAATGTATGCATGTATTATAAATATTGAGAAATTTTGTATTAAGTTCAATAAATAACTACAGGATGGTATAGCTTTTATATGAATACAGGCATTTTTAGGAGTGGTGAGTGGTTATGTTACCACTTTGATAAAATTAAGAGAACATTTTATGAAATGGTGCCTTTGTGTAAAGAACATTCCAATGATCATCACCGATTAATTTTCAAAATGCTATTTTATGCATTAAAAAATAGCACTTTGATAGCATTTTTATAATCGTATAATAAATAATTGCATATAATAACAGTCGCATATAATAGTCGCATATAATAATCAGTGGTAAATGGCCCAGGTAAAATTGACATATGTCGCAACACAAACAGAAAACATACACACATTAATGGCTTGTCAATGTGTTTGTGTGTGTGTGTGTGTGTGTGTGTGCACATTTCATGGCCGGGGGTGCATGCTTCTCTGTGTGTAAGAATTGCTCAGGTAATAAACAGGAAGTGCTGTCACAGGAGCAGCAAACGTCCCACGCAGACAGATTTCAAACCCCAGTGTTCCTGCAGCATGGCCTCCTGTCAGCTATAGAGCAACTGGGATGCTACATCAGAAAGGGAGAGAGAGAGAGAAAGAGAGAGACAGAGCAGGTAGTGAACGAGTGGGAGTACGAAACAAAGAAATATCAGAGGTTAGAGAAATAAAATAATACAAACCTTCAACAAAATGCACAGCCTGTGTAAAAAGATAGAGAATAAAGGACGAGAATCTGTAAAAAGAGCGAGAATTCAGATGTATTGCATGAAAGATTTGGAGAAGAACAGATGCCATATTTGAATAGGCAGGTTTTCTTTAGGAACTAATCAAAGGGGAATGTGTGCAGAGGTGAGAAATACCAATACAATGAGGAAAATCATTGAGTTGAAAGATAATTAGAAGAGAACATGTACTGGGAAGAACATGTAGTGTGCAAAAGTAGAGAGCGTACTGTGAGACAGAAGCCCTTAAAAATGAGGACACATTACAGTTGTCATATTTAATTTAGCATTTTATTTTCAATAAGTCCACTATAAACATAGCTACATTGTTTGTCAAGGTTTCTGTTGTATTAATTATGAGCTTGACTGTGATTGCCACAGGCACCTTGTGTTTTAGGCAAACTTTGAGTATATTAAGAACAAAGCTATTAGTTACACATTTATTTATAATTAACATTTTCTCATCTGCCATTATGAATTTCCTCAGAGCCTGTTGCATTCTGGGATTGCCTTTCTCGTGCAGGATACAAGACGTGCTGTCTTAGAATTTAGTTATGAAGGGTTCCTACGTATTGGAAAAACCTGTAATGCTGCCTATGTAGACCGCTTACTAGGTTTTGGAACTCTTTATGTCCCTTTTATTAATCAGATATGTTGCATGAGCCATTCAAAAAGAACCTGGATGTTAAATTCTGAGGAGAAATAGACCTTAGGAGGGACTCAGAGGACAGAGTGGACAAAGTGCAGGGTGGAGCTGGAGAGCAGATGAATTATACATTAACACTTACTGCTCTCTCTCTCTCTCTGACTCCTGTACTCTGTGAGTGTGCGTGATTCAAATGTGTTTATACTCACTGAGTCACCATTTCTGTTCCATCATTAATTAATCAATGTTACTGTTTTTGTGTAACTCAGAGGGGGATGTAGCCACATCAGCAACAGTTCTCATAATCTGTTCTCCCTAAATCAACATCCTTCCCTAAATCACTTCATTATTAGCTCCAGGTTTTAATAAGGTCTTTAACTCTGTACACAGCACTCACTTGTGTGAGTCAATTGGACAATTAATTAGTCAAATAAGCCTCGCAGCCTTGTGAATCATTTTAATGGTCGGTTGTTTGATGGCTTCCTCACTTGTAGTTTTGACAGTATATTTGCTGCTGGTTGTGCAT